>JAODUK010022098.1:0-25169 GCA_027564635.1 Typhlichthys eigenmanni
TCTCTCTCTCTCTCTCTCTCTCTCTCTCTCTCTCTCTCTCTCTCTCTCTCTCTCTCTCTCTCTCTCATACACACACAGACGCCAATGCCCACTAATAGTTGTTTCAAAACTGAGAGTAGCTGTTAGTCAATAAGAATCCTTCCTGTAAATAGGCTTGCAGTGTTTACCTGCAGTCTGCCCCCCCCCCCACCACCGCCCCACAGCTCCCTCTGTTGTTATCCCTATTGTTTTCATTGCTAAAGCAATCATTATTTCATACGCTTAATGTTGTTCTCTTTGAGTGCTTGTCACAAGATACAAATCAGATATACAGTATGCTTAATCTAATGCACAACTCCACACTCATGAGGTGAGATTGTATTTGGATGCGGCAGGCTAATGTATTTTGGTGCCTCCTCCTTAAAAGCAAGACTGCTCCCTATTATGCACAGTATTAGAGAATCAATACATCAGCCAAGCTGTACTCTTGCCTAATACCTATATGCGTAACCTGCAAAGGTCTTGCTTAAAGTTTAGAATGACCGATGCTATCGATATTGACCTAAACAGGAATCCTTCAGTCAGAGAGCCTATTACATAATTCCACACAAATAGACTGACACTAGAACAGACTGGGCTTTTAGCAGGAGTCCAGACCCCCTACATAGCTCCCACCCATTACAGTCTATTTTTATAGCTATGGAAAAACTTGTGTAGATGAGACAAAACAGTTCGTACACAGGCACACAGTGGAAACAACAGTTTGACTGGAATTATTTTGACACTCCTACTTTATCCATTGGGAAGTGCTCTTCAAGAGCTATAGGTCATGTCCTACATGTGTGCTGAGGTGATGCCACAATAACCCTGGAGTCGAGCAGTTTGAAGAGACAAAATCCTGCGGATGTTTATAGTATTCTCCACACCCAAGCTTCCAGATTGGACTCATACAGAGAAACAAAACAATCTGAGGTCCCATCCCCCGTCCTGACTAGTTTTTAGAGCAGGAACTACAGCTGTTATTGTAGGGAGCGATGACCTGAATATGTGGAGTTAAACGTGCAGTTTGTGCCTAAATGTGGCCGTTGTTACCCGTTTAAAAAACAATCAGCGGCTAGCTGATATTTTCCCCAAGATGACGCCATCAGCATTAGTCATAGGTTTTGGTTTTCACCGGCACTAAGATAAGGTAAGGTAGTTTGATTTAAATGTATTACCACCGCCTCAAAACACATTTGAATTGAAAGATTCCAGACGTATTCTTGTCGCCAATAACTTTGGAACCGGCAAGATCAGGATGGTCTCACGGGGATACCTTTGTGGCTGAAAACCACCAGCATACAGAAACATTGTCGTCTTTGAAACCCAAGGCCCTCCTGCCACCTCAATGGTGCGCATTCCTCTCTGTTTCTCCCTTACAGCGCTCATAGACACATCTAGTCACGTGCACTTTTGTGTACAGTCATAAAACACTAACATTGAGCTGGGATTATGGAGGGGTAAAGATCTCCACGCGTCATATTTCCACATTTACATCCTTGTTTTCTTCTCTGACCTGCTTTCCTGCCTCGTCCTGACTAACGCCTTCAATTCACCTCTGATCTGTCTAAATCATTCCTGACTTCCTCTTCTCTGTTCCTCCTCTGCCACTTCTCTCATAATGCAGTGCGTATGCCACGTCTCTCATAATGTAGTGCGTATGCCACTTCTCTCATAATGTAGTGTGCATGGCACAGCAGTGGTGGACTGAACGCCACATGAAGCCTACAACACAGGGAAGAGAGTTGACCTGTGGGTTGCAAAACTTTAACAGTAACAGTGCTCATTTGCACTGTGCTGCTGCTTACATAGGCTATAGCATACAGTACACGTATGTGTACAACTTGTGTACCCCATAGATTTTGTACCTTTAGGGTACCACCCCAGTGACAAGCGTTTGTACTTTTAGGGTACCATTCATTCCCGCCTTCCTCTTCTCTCTCCCTTCTCTCATCTCGCTACATCCTTTTGGGCTGCTGTTCCTTTACCTCTGCACTAACACAGGATACAACCACTCCTCAGCGGACGCAGTCCATTTCTGCTAATGGCACCCTGAAAGAATGCATGAATAACAGACTGCTCCAGACAGTGTTCACCTTCAAATCAGCTCCATCGTCCCCTGCAGACAGAGAGACAATATATTTTACAAAGATAAATGTGGAAAAAACGATTTAAAGAGAAATATGTATTAGAATATGTATAATATAATAGATTTAGAAAACACACACACACACACGTGTTGATGGGCCATGTGTTTAGGTGATATTATAACTACATCACTGTCATTGTGCAGTATGCAGTGTTCTTCCAGCCTCTCACATAAAGTGCCTCTGTTCCACAGTAGGTAAACAAGGAGACATTACTTATTCAGAGAGAATGCAGACAAGTTCCTGTTTCAGAGTAAAGGCTATGTAAGTTCACTTGCTGTGTCCATGTTTTATAGGTGGTATTAGGGTCACGGTATAGCGTGTATGTATAAAGGGACTGTGATTGTCTAGGGTGAAGTTGTCCTTTCTCAGTTTGTCATTATACGTGTGCTAATTCCACGGGGAAGGCATACCTTCATGGAACCTATACAGTATGTAGTGTTTTAGGTTCCAGCTACAACAAATGTGTCTTGATGCCAAGATACACTCAACTGATGTTTCGTCGGCTTGTTCATATGGGCTGGTAGGGTTCGTACTGCGATGAATGTTGTCTTAATTCACAGATCACAGATGGTCTTGTTGCCCTGGGGTTTTGCAAAGTGTTGATTTACTGAGTAGCCCACAGTATCATAAGTGGATACACCATCTGGTCTAAAAATGTTATAGCATATCTTCTTATGTTTGGTTGTGTGTGTATGTGTGCGTGTGTGTGTGTGTGTGTGTATGCGCACGTGCGCATACTTATGTGTGTGTCAGAAAGACAGACAGACAGACAGACAGGAGCACCCATTAAACAGTATCTGCAAAAAAAATGCGGAATATTGGATAGACTATGCAGTCTGACTCTGATCCTGTCTGTCTGTCTGCAGGTCTGTGTCTCTGCAGACAGAGTGCAGAGACAGGTCTATCTGCGGGAAGCAAAGATGACCTTATAGGGCCACTATCCCCCACCACTATAAAGATGTCACTGGTAGTTTGTCATGGGGGTGAAGTCAGCGGCTCCTATACAGTACTCCGACCGCCATTAGCTAAATCAAAGACAGGCAACCAGTGTTGGGGTTTGTTCACGGGTGTTTTGAGTACTGTATGTGTGTGTGCGTGTGTGTGTAAGCCTGATACTATCACATTCAATCTGGTAGGCACAGCTCTGTCAACCCTCGTGCCCTTGGGTTGGGAGCACTTCACCACAGGGCTCATGATATAATTATCTCATGGCACTCACACACAGACCCTTGTGTCTGGCCTTCTCCCTGCAGTGATATCTCCTGTCTGTCTCACTTTCACCCCACAGACAGGTATAGGTCACACGGAGCCAGTGTGTGACTGGTCTCTCCCTCTCTCTCTCTCTCTCTCTCTCCCTCCCTCTCTCTCCCTCTCTCTCTCTCTCTCTCTGCAGAAGATCTGCCTACATCGCTGACCTCCAGTCTTGTGCTATCAAGGGGCGACAGCATGTGCAAGTGTCATTCCTTTTTGAGCACAACAGCAGATGATTTCAGTTAGTGTTTGTTATTAAAGTCAGCATGATGTGACATGTGACTGGACACCCCACTGACCAACTAACATTATGTTCTATAATTGCATGTAGCAATGTGAATCTTATGTGAAGTTTTTTGTAGTACAACTGAAAAACAAAATTGCCCTTTCGGTCCACAATATGACACAATGATGATCAAGGTTCAATGTGGAAGCCTTTGATTCATTACATGTTAATTATGTCATTAAAAACACTATCAGTTTAAGTGAGGTTTGTAAATATCTGTGACAATAGGTCAACATGTGGTGCTTTGCAAGCAAGCACGTATTGAAGTTTCTACGAATACAATTATTGTTGTATTGTTATTATTGTATTATTATTGTGTGTGGTAAATGTGATTCCGGAGGTTTACAGCTTACTCACTGCTGCCCCCTTCTGCTGTAATCTGGTATTTTAGGGCTGTTAAGCAGAATTATACATAAAGTGATTTATAACATCTTGTTATTAAAAATAATTATGTAGTTGATAATAACAGCTCTGCATATAGCCCAGCCTACCTTGTGAAACCAAACTAACAAAGCAGAGTTGTGAAATCTCTTTCATCTGGATCTGTAGATCTGTACGCCAAGCCAGAGCAAGTCGGAAAGGTATACTGTAATTAGTCAAATAAAAAAAAATAAAAAACGCCTATGCATTAAGGCACTTTAATAATACATTAAAAATGGCTGCTCTTGTCCTACAGATGACAGTTTGATGTTGATAAACAACCAATCAGTGAATACTTTCATTATTATGTCATTATTACGTCTTTACTTCAGACTCAAATGCAGACACAAGTCACTGTTAAATTATAGCCTATATGCACATTGACTGGGTGAGGGAACAGGGTTCATACTCGCTCTCCCATCAGAAGCACAATGCCTTGTTCACACGTCACAACCCCTCTACATGTGACTGATGTGGTTGGATGCTTCACAGGTTAGCAGATGAGCGAGAACAAAGGCCATGCGTGTTATGCGTGCTGGCAGGAGAGATGGCCCGGGCAGTGTCTCCTGCCTCTGGAGGCCAGCAATCACACACATCACCACTAACCCCATCTGCCTTAAGGTTTCTCACTCTCTCCTCTGTCTCTCGCCCTCTCAAGCTACATCTGGTGTCCCTTCTGGGTTATTAAAGCGTGTGTGTACGTGTGTGTGTGCTTGCGTGCATGCTGCTGTACGTAGCTCATGCAGACATGTTGTGTTCTCATTAGCATCAGTGAGTGCCCTTCTCACTGCTGCAAATCGTATCCCTAGGTGAGTCTCCCTTAGCAACAGCTCTCCATATCTTGCTCCTCTCTCGCTCTCTCTCTCTCTCTCTCTCTCTCTCTCTCTCTCTCTCTCTCTCTCTCTCTCTCTCTCCAAAGGCATGCCACCGTTGCCGTGGTGACCAGACTTCACAATAGGTTAAATCTCAATCTCGGTTCAGCAGATCACAACACAGTGAATGACAGAGTGGATAAACCTGACAACTGTTGGATGGCCTTTTCTTTGGAACCAGTACAAGACATAAGTCAGATTCACAATAGGGATGAATAATCCACAATGTACCTGTATTTATCATATTTGATCAATGTTGAGTGAATGTATGTTTTGACTGTAGATGAAGCTAGAGGTTATCGTTTTGACAACGCTGTGTGTGTGTGCGTGCGCGTGTGTGTGTGTGTGCGTGCGTGTGCGTGTATGTGTGTGCGGATAAAAAATAGGTGTCTTGGATGAGAGGCACCTGGCTCTCCATGCTAAGACTAGTTCTCTGCTGGAGTTTATCACTGAGCCGGTAGTGAGGAAGGAAACAATACTATCTTATCCATAGCTCCAGATTTTATTTTTAGTCTTTGCTTTTGTTGCACATATCTGTGACTTAACCTTAAGGCTTAATTTACAACGTCAAAAATAATAAATATTGCACCAACAATATTGGGATGCACCAACAACACTGCTATGAGTAAAAATGCATTTTCAACACATTAAAACAGTACCGGCAACCCAGAGCGTCTGTTGTTTTCCCTGAGCTGTTCACTGTCTGCTAAGTATGCGCCACGCAGACAAGAAGACAGAAACCATACTCAGTATCCACTTGGACTCCACATACACATCATCATTAGATGCCATCCCATCAGACACTCAGAGAATTGTTGACGCGCATGACAGCCTCATTTGTAGTAAATGGGATGAAACCACAAAGAAATGTAGCGACACAAATACGTCTTAAAATGTCCGAGCGAGCTCTAGAGAAGGCGCGTCTCTGTGAAACGTGTTTATGCGTATACTGTATATTATGACAGAAAATGCACGGCTTTCTTGTTGGTTACCTTAGAGAAAGGCATGGCAATGCAGTGAAAGACAAAGCATGTATTATGAGAAACTACAGTAAATAACAAGTACTGTGCTGTGAATGTAGCTTTAATGCCAGGCAGCTAATGTGAGAAGTCATACTTTTCATGTCCCATGGGGACTTGAGTCAATGATGACAGTTTATACAGTAGGTAGGGCAAGAGCACATTTCTTCCTGTCTACCCAACTACAAAAATATGGGTTCTTTGTTATGCCAGAAATGCTCACCGAGCATAAGACATCCATTATTTATAACATCTAAAAGCATATGTCTTAAATTCACGTATAGAGATTTATGCAATATACTACAGTACGTGTGTGTGTGCGTGCTTTATCACTTATGCTGTCTACGCATTTGGGCATATTGAGCAGCATAAGATTGCCTATGAGTGTACTGAGCCTCCTCTATTTCCGACTCATACAGCTCATCCTGTTCTTCGTCGTCATCATCATCATCCTCATCATCTTCATCCTCCTCCTCCTCCTCTTCCTCCTCTTCCACCTCTTTCTGGCGACGTAAAATACGAGTTTGAGGCTGTCAATCAAAAGAATGATAATAAAGTAATGGTGGCAATATTAAAGTCAACGCTATATCTGCTTTCTAAACGTCTAATTGTATTAAAAAAAAACATTCAACATAGAGTCGCATCCACTTAAAGGCAGGGTTAGTCATACTTGCTAACTTCGAGCTCAAATCAAAACAGTATCGCTCCGCAACGCTCCGCAACGCTCCGCAACGCTCCGCAACGCGCCGCAACGCGCCGCAACGCTCCGCGGAGGCGCCCTACACATAGAAATGCACTGTGAAGCAAAACGTAGTGCTACGGCTTTGTTGATACGAGCGGTATTCACCACTTTGTTTATGTTGCTATTTACAGAGCCAGGGCTGTGTAGAAGTATCGGATTATTTTTTCAACACGCACAGAGAACGGTAAGCTAGCAAAATTCAAGGAGATATTTGTTGAATTTGGCAAAAAGTGTATTAGCTTAGCATTTAGCTTGCAATAGCTGACATTACCTTTAACCTATACAGCTTTAATTATTTAGTGCTGTTGTACCCTTATAACCAAACAACCTGTATCCTTTATATTATACGTGACATGCTCACCCTGCTGGCTGTGGGTGGATCTTTGTTGCGCTGAAGGCTGCGACTTTGGCCCCTAGGTGGAATACCTTTGTCCCTTGTGGAGGCCAAAGTAGACTGTAAGCTCTGGTTCCTTGTGGAGGCTATGGTCGACTGTAATCCTTGGACCCTGGTGGAGGACAGCGTTGGACTTAGACTCTGACCCCGGGTGGAGGCCATTGTGGGACTGGTTGGGTGGTTCCCAGCGGAAGTGAAGTGACTGGTCAGCATGGTTTCCAGAGGGCCGCCCAGGGTATTGGACATGCGGATCTCTGCACAGAACAGCTGTGGAGGCAGGAGCAGTATCAAGCATCCCTACACTGGAAGATTGAACTAGAACAGTCAAATGTATATTCTGCGAGACAAATGGAGGGCATGCTTAAATCTTACTCAGGGTGTTAGGATAGCAGTGGGTGGCTGATGGACCTCTAACAGTTAATGTGGAATACATGACATCACATACAGTATGGAACATTGCTTCTTGGCCGACTAGGTCCCATCATTTATCACATCATCCCATCAAGTACCTTAATGAAAGATTATTGTAGGTATAAAAGTGCCCGTGTCAGTGTGTGCGTGACCATGCAGCTAGCCGTGTTACCTCCAGATCCTTGTCTGTGTCCATGCACTGCAGATTTTGGAATGTGTGTGTGTAGACCTCCAGGGCTTTGGCATGGAACAGCATCTCCACTGTGATGAAGTCCGTGAATATCCTCTGCCAAAACATAAATAAGCCTTTGAGACATTTGCGTTTCTTGGAACCTTTAATGCTTGACATGTATGCTACACACGTATGTTTATGGCTAACCTTAAGGTCCTCAGTTTTCTGTCTCTGAAAGTCGCTGATGGTCTCCTCCATTTGTCTGGTGCTTTGATAAGCGTTGTTGCTTGCCTTCTGTGCATTTACTTCTGCCTGTCATTCACAACATGTCTAAATGTATCTTATATCGTGTGAGTCTATACAGGAGCCATTAGATAAATCATTTTACCTGAGACTGGAGGTGAGTGTCAAGGAACAAACATGTTTTTACAGATATCCATATTTACAATTTGGTTAGTTGTATAATACTTGTATAATAATTTTAGTGAAGTATTTTTGAGCATCTTGCTCAGGAATCCCAGGATCTTTCTCCTGGGTGTCATAATGTACATTTAAACTTGGTGTGGCTTAAGTGTCATTAACCTCTTATAAGCAGACATGTACACAAACAATCAACTAACAATCCAAAGAAAAATAACAATACTTTGAGGTATTTATCAATTGAAAAAGGTAGCCAGGAGGAAAAACGTAACTAGGGATGCATTTCTACAATGACTTTGAAGTTGGCAGCAGCTTCAGAGGAAGGATACAATGCTCTGCCTGTCTGCTGGGTTCTTCAGTCGGATTTTCTCCAGCTTTTGAAGCTCTTTCAGCTCTCTGTTGCGATCTGCGGTGAATTTCTTAAGATCGGCCTAAGCAGCAATACAGTACCATGAACGCATACAGCATCACACACATCAAAGAAAGGCCAATCCATCTTCATAACTGTGATGACAGTGAGAAGTAAACCCGTTTGTGAAAGATAGAGATTTATTGGAACTGTATGTGCAGCATGACGGTTTGGTTTATCGATGATTACACTCACCCGCTTATTTTTCACTTTGTCTCCATAGGATCTGAGAGGTGCCACCACTCTAGTCTCCAGCCTCTCAACCTATGGAAAGACCTTCATCTTGAGAGTATAGAACATACAGTGCGTGCAACTGTAGCCGCAGAGTTAGAGTTTGTGGTTTGAACAACATTCAAGGATGTAAACAACGGGAGGATCATAACAGGTGAACAAGTTGGTTAGATCATTATTTTGCATGCCAATCAAAATGACTTGCCACTACAATCACAATTAGTTACTCTCCCCAAAAAGTCAGTTCATGATCCACAATGTGGAGGCACACACATACACACACACACACTCACACTCACACTGCTCAGACCTGAGCCTGCCTGTAGTCCTGAACCATAGCCAAGTCCTCTGCCAGGTTCTTCAGGCCAATGCGGAGCTCTGGTTGCTCCGTGGTGGAAAAGTCACACAGCTGGGTGACCAGCAGGTCAGCCTTGTCTCTCAGCTTTGCAGTCTTCCTGGTGTATGATGCCAGCACAGAGCAGAACTGGCCCAGGTACTTTTCAGCATTGGTCACTGTCTGCTCCATGCTCTTCAGCTGGGCGTCTCTGGTTGTTAAGTATACGTTGGAAAAGGTTCTACTTGATGATAGTGATGTGATGGCTAATTAACAATCATCAAGGATTAGGCAATAAGATCTTAATCTGATAAATGACTAACATGCATCAAAAATCTTGCTAGGCTATAGAATATCTTCCACCAATTATAATAAATGCTGCGCTAAATGTTGCTGCAGCTGTAGGCCCACTGTAGCCAACAGTTTTATAAGAGTGTGTACATAAAATTTTTAGAAATAAGCCAAACATCGAACCAAACATTTAATTTACAGTACGCTTTTTTTATATTTAATTTCTTATTCGTCTGGACCAGTCAACCATATTATACTTACCTGGAGAAGATGCTATTCATGTTTGTTCTGATGAATAGCCGGCAGCTTTCTTTCTTGCTTTCCTGTTGTTGACCACTGTTACCTCTCACCTGCTCCAGGTAACAGGAAGGCTGTTGCCATAGAAGTCTCCACAACAGATGGCTTGCCAGTTGCCACAGTTTGCGACAGCTTCCGAAGGTGTAAGTAATGTTCTTATCCACAAGGTGACAGCAGAGTAACATAGCCATCATTATCAGAGGAGGCATTAGTGAGGAATAAAATTTAACGCCATCCCTCAGGATCATTGAAAAGTTCCTGGTAAAAAAAAAACAATGTATTAAAATTAACCATCATTGTTTTTTATTTTCTTCCACTCCCCAACAGAGAGATGTGTAAGAAAGACTGTGGCCTATTAACTGTGAGAGAGATGTGTTGAAGCCAGGCCAGCTCAGCTATTACTCTAAAGAATGTGTTGGCATATACAATGGGCGCCACTCAAATGGAACTTTAATTCTTTTACACAAAACCCCAACAAATGTAAAAACAAACCTCACTGCCGGCGGCTAACAGCTTGTGCAATAAAGAGTGGAACGTAACTTTCAAACCTGAGCATTAGCATTTTAAAGGGATGTATTTCAGCATAAGATGGGAATGCATTGAATGAGAGCATAGCACATTATGCATCTGTGTGTGTGTGTGTGTGTGTGTGTGTGCCTATGGTGACAGTGTTACTGTGTATGAGATGGCAGAGGTTGGCTGTGAATGGCCCTTTGATGTACCCTGCCAAGTTTCCCCGGTGAACAGCAGCTGTTAGCTGATAAACATGCTGTCAAGTAGCAAAACATTCTCCCAAGATGGCTCCCCACCCATCTTCTCCACTTTCCTCTCATCTACTCTCTCTCTTCCTCCCGTTGGCTCCTGTCCCCGGGCCTTGTTTAGTAGAAGGGAAAATGAAAACAATAGCCCTGCCAGTCTTCCATGTAATATTTCAATAAGCAGGAGGAAGTGGGAGAGACAGCTAAAGAAAGGTTGTGACAAACCGAACAAGGTCCAAATGTAGCACTGTTACAGTAGCTACACACCATTGACCTGGCCAGCCAGGAAACCTGAGCTAAAGTCGAAGCAATATGTCTTGGCAGTGGCCCTGCCTATCGTGAAATGGTTTCAAACCAAGATAATGTTCTTTTAATGTTTCTCAAACATTTATGACCACCTAAAAAGGCTACAATTTAAAGGTCATGAGCTAAACACTCCATTTATTAACATAGAAAAAAAGAATAAACAACCACACACAAGGTTGAAAAATATATGCACATAAAAATAACAAATATTATAAATAGGCCTACAGTATTTAAAAATTCAAGACTACAGTTCTTCCATGTGCATTTTTGACAGTGTTAACACTCACCTTTCACTAAACAATGCACTAGCCATCTTGGAAAGTGAGCTCATTCACATCTTCTGTTTATAACCATATTGGTATTCCACGCTGCTTAGGGTGAGGTATGTGAGAAAAAGAACACACACTCACAAACACAGTGGTCACGACAGACATAAACCACATACAGCCATGTGGAATGAGTCAGTGAACGGACCCTGTTTTCCAGCACTGAGCATATTTACATGAGTGAACTAACCCCCTGGTCTCCACCCATGTACCATCAAGGCCCAGAGGACACAGGGATTCAGACCAACTTCATACACTGTCCAAGATGAAGTTGCTGTAACACTGGGCTCTTGGTATCCCTTGTTTAGTTCTTTCTATCGTGTCATTTGACAGTTATGAGTTGGTGGGACTCTGCTATTCAAATGCAGATAAAGCCTCATAATATTCACTGTAAATCTGTGCGCACACTGACCTTATTACCTAGAGGATTATGTTAGTCAGCTCAGTGACATCTGTGAACTGCCTCCGCCGGCCTGTATAGCCTGGTCAGGATGTGAAGCCTTTTTGGGGGCCTCCATATGACAGTGATCAGATCACTGGATGTGTGTTGGGGTAAACGGGTACTGGTAAAATAGAATAGCTCCCCCATACACCTGTATGAGCTTGCATGAGCTCTAAAATATACACATAGGGGATATATACAGTATGTGTGAGTTGTGTGTGCGTGCGTTTCTGTGCGATTTGCAAGCAGTTCCTTCGGGACCCATGTGAATGATGTAGGCTATGTCCCGAGCAAGCTAAATGCATCTAACACCATCATATCATATTCCCAGATCCTTCTTCACTTGACCTCAGCTTTCCTTCCACTTCTTCCCAGGCACTCTGCCAATCAGCCACTCCAGTCCCCTACTAGCATCAGTCAGTGAGCCATTCCATCATGGCGACAATGTGCCTAAAGGAACGAGACAAAGATGGAGAAATAAAGGGAGAGAGAGGGTGGGAGAGACTTTTCATGGTGATGAATGGGTATGGGAGGTTTGTGTTGATGCTGCCGTACTCCCAGAATGTTCCCTTCCACGGGGATTTATATCCAACCGGGGCAAATAGACAGGTCATTACAAATGACTTAAAGTTGTAAAGGGCAAATAGGACAATGTTGATATAATGTTGAGGATTTCACACAGGCTATAGGCAGTTCAAAACCATGTGAAGCCTTTTAATATCCTGTTTCATAATTCATAATTTTTTTTGTATTTTTATGTTTATACTGTATGTATATTTTGTAAATGTACAGTGGTTTAATATGTGGGGAACACCTTAGTATTGTGTATGTCCCCTAGACCTATGTGCTTCTGTTTGTGTATTCTACAGCACACGGCTTAAGACTATGTTGGTGAACACCAGCGTGCAGGAGAACAATGTTACAATCCCAAGTAACCACGTCAGCTGAGCAGTCAAAACAACACACTGCAGAGATGAGTGGAAGGTATAAATGATCAGGAAACAGTAACGCTGACAGACAGAAAGCCACAGTCAGGACTTGAGGTCCAACAATGGCTGTGCAAACACATGCCGATCTGCGTGGAAATGCAACAGCTCATGACAGGCCTGGAAACAACTAGACTATTATGTTACAGAGAGAAAAAATGCTATGACTCAGTGTGTGTGTGTGTGCGCGTGAGCATGTCTAGATTTGTAGCATGTGTATATGTGCAGTGGATTGTGTGTCCATAGATGTGTGTGTGTGTGTTCATATAAACGTGCAGTCTTAAGCACACATTTGGGTGCCATAGCGAGGCTGTTAACAGGCTATGGGTACAACTATACGACCAGCCAGTGGGGGGAAGGTGTTTGTGTGTGTGTGCGTGTGTGTGTGAGGGGGGGGGGGGTTTGAGAGATGATGTTTTCACCTTGGACGTCGTAAGAGACACCCGCGCCAACACTAACAATCTCCACAGCGCAATAACAAGCAAACATACCACTGTGTAAACAAACTCAAGACTTTTAATCACCGTTATCATCTTAATGGCCGCCCAGAACACACACATTAAAGACAATGGCGAGAGAGGAGAAGAGAGAGAAGGAGAGAGGAGAAGGCGCCAAAGGAGTCGAAGGGGTGGAAAGAGGAGAGAGAGGAGAGGAGATGAGAGGAGGAAACGTTTTTCCTCCTGGGCTGTATGCTGCTGGGGCCTGGGCTGCAGCGCGTAGCCTTGGCTGGTTAAATAAACACTCCTAATTGGCTATGGAGCCCCTCTAGTCTGGGGCTTCACCGCCTTTCATCCTCGGGAAGCTAACGGGAAGCTTGTGGGGGAACTCTGAGGTGAGGCAGTGCGATAAACACACAAGTGTGTGTGTGTGTGTGTGTGTGTGTGTGTGCGCGCGCATGTGTAGTATGCATGCACTTGGAAAACACACACATACACACACGTGTATATGCACATATTCTGTGCATGGAGGAAATTCAATTAAGTGAATACGGACCTGTTTTATATCATCTTCTATTGTAACCAGCGGGAATATTATGGGATGTTAAATTGGGAGATATGGTGTTTTGTCTCTGTTGCCAGTAGTGGGCAGCCCATACCACCTCAGAGGAAAGTAATGTGACCACCTGTTCAGCACATCTGGGGGAATGACACGCACACACACACACACACACACACACACACACACGCACGCACACACACACTCTAAGGAAGCCACACTAGAGACAGGGGCTCCCTGATGCAGCTGAAAAGAGACTAAATGTTCACACAGAACTGAAAACGATCTGAAACAATAGAACCATTTACACAAAGATCCTGGGTTTGGTGACAGCTGAAATGATCTCATTCGAGAACATGAAAAGCACTTTCCAATATGGAATGTTTTGTTTTACGGACATCTGGCCGTTTATGAGAGAGCTGTCATCTACTGGTTGTCTGGCCCTAATTAATCCCTAATTATTCAGAGACTACTGGCTGTATTAACTGCGTACATATTGTGCAGAGACACATCAATGTGCATTCCTGTTACAGTAAAATTGGACCAACTGTGCCGCAACCCTTTTCTTTGTGTACGTTTAAGTTTTGTGCGTGTGTGTGTGTGTCATTCGTAATGTTCCTCCTTAACTGGTTTTGACAAAATGAAAGATGAAGAAACCTTTCATAACATCCCATCATAGTCACAGCAGGGAGATTGACTATAATTTACCAAAAACATTATCTTTGCTGGGAGATATAGGTTTTAGACTCAGGATTTTTTATTTACATGCGTCAATTCACCATCAAAACAAGACACCCACTATATGAGGGATGTCTGCCATGTCTGCATCTATCTCTCTCTCGCTCTCTCCTCACGCCATCTTCTCTGCCCCGTCCGTCGACAGTGGGAAGGGGAATGATCAAGTGTTTGTGGGGAGATGTGCGGGAGCGAAGGGGGGATAAGAGAGTACTGTAACTTTACTGTAACTCTGAGCTGTAAAGAAAGGACATTAGCAGATGCAGACATGCAGCATATAATCACATGCTGCATACAGAAACCTGTTTACAGGTTTATGTTCTGTAACAAGATACTCAGTCAAAGTGTGATAATATGTATCAGCGCTATAGTGCTCTCGAGCTGCCTAAAGTACCAGCCATCTGCTCAGGGCTACAGATGTTCTTGTCTATAATGTAGAACACACACACGCACACACACACGCACACACACACGCACAGGCTTTTCCTTGCTGCCTTCTGGAAACTCAGGGAGCGTATAAAGGTTTAATAGCGCTGGCAACAGCATGTGCTGAGAGTCAAAGGCTTTGAATGCAATGCAGGCTCTGACCCATGCTCCACCCCAACACCATCTTCTGATGCCCCCCCCCCCCCCTCTCTCTCTGCTGGCTCGCCCTGCTACTCGCGTGACCAACACACTCTTTCATGCACGCGAACCCTGTGGTGGGAGAGTTTTAGGCTGTGTGTGCGTGTGTGTGTGCGTGCGCGTCTCACACACCTCATGTATCAGACAGCACCTCTGCTCACTGGAATGAAATGAAGTGGAGGCACACAAGTGGCGCGAGGAGACGACAAAGGGTATTCCTGCCAGCTAGGAAGATTCCCTCAACACACACCCACCCACACACACACACGCATACGGACACACACACTTCCATGTGATGTGATACGAGGTCATAAAAGATTAGGAGGCGTCTGTTGATAGTTTCTCAGCATGTGTGTCGGTGTTTGCCAGCTCTTTGCATACATGTTTGCTTTTCTCTGGGGCAAAATTCAAATATTAGCCGTTGAATATGCACACACACACACACACACACACACACACACACACACACACACACACACCTTGGCTACAGGCCAGTGGTGGAGTTCAAAATATCAAAGAGATGGTAATAGGAGGTATGAGAGTTCCCTGTTGTGTGTTGTGCAGACAGACAGACAGACAGACAGACAGGGACAGCGGCAAGGCAGTAATGGTTTGGATGGGGGTGTCAGGTATCAATAATGGTCCTAGCATAAAGTGATAGGGAGTGTGTGTGCATGTGTGTGTGTGTGTGTGTGTGTGTGTGTTTGGGTGGGCAGTAATCACTTTTTCCAGGGTCCTCTCTGAAGATGTCATGTCATCAGCATTTCCCCAGCAGCTCACAGCAAGAAAGAGAGAGAGAGAGAGGGAGAGAGAGAGGGAGGGAGAGGGAGGGAGGGAGAGAAGGGGAGGAAGGGAGAGGGAGGGTGGGAGGGAGAGGCAGAGATGGGGTGAGAACAGGGAAGTGGGGCGGCAAAGGAGAGGAGCGCTCTTCTCTTGGAAGGCGGCGGCCGGCCAACAACAACAGCCGACTCCAGTAGGTCGGCACAGGAAGGGGGAGGAATGGGTGGGGAGGAGGAGGAGGAGGAGGAGGTGGGGGGTGAGCAGCGCTGATGTGTGCGCCGGGCGCTGTCCCACTGCTCCTCGTTTGTTGTTCCGGAGCCACAAGGGCCCTTACGGCGCGGGGCCGGTCCCGGGAGAGCCGTTACTCCGCATTCCTTTTGCATTATTCCGGGCCGTCCCCTTTTACGACCAGCGACCTCCTACATCCCCCTCCACCCCGCCGCCACGCTTGTTATTATCCCGGGTTATGAGCCGCTGCTGCTGCTGCTGGTGGTGGAGACAGTGACCTGTGACACAGAGGGGAACAGGGATGGATGGGTCATGCTACCGCTGGTTCCTGTGTGAGTGTGCTTGTGTGTGTGAGAGAGAGAGAGAGGGAGAGAGAGGAAGAGAGAGAGAGAGACAGAGAAAGAGAGGGAGAGAGTGAGAGTGGGAGAGACAGAGAGAGGGAGAGAGGGGGGAGAGAGAGAGGGGGGATAAGGAGAGAGGGAGTGAAAGAAAGAGAGCGAGAGAGAGGGGGAAAGAGGGAGTGAATGAAAGAGACAGAGAGACAGAGAGAGGGAGAGGGATAGAGAGAAAGAGAGCATTTGCAAGGTACACAGGTGTCCTAGATTCTCCAATTCCCAAGTCTCCCTGTGACTTCCAGATGGACCGGAAGGACAAAGCAGGATGTCTCATTACTCCATCCGTCCATTTTGTCTTTCTCTCTTTCTCTGTTCGGCTATTCTGTCCTCCCTTCCCCTTGTGGCGTCTTCATTCTGCTGGTCACGTTGACCTGACAGGAAGGAATGTTCTGGGTTGTGCTTAGGTGGGAGGGGTCTAGAGCCCAGGGCCTGGGAGGGGCCTCATGATTGACAGCTGCAGGTGAAGGTCGCTAGGTCAATCATAGTGTCAGTGAGGGCACACTCAAGTTAGTGTGCGCGTGCACACACACACACATACATCCATAAATCCATGCACAAATGTGTTCCTGCACACATACACACACGCAGGCTCCAGAGTGGCTAGGCTTCTATGGGAGAGAGGTGAAAGGTCATGCTTGCATGCTTGCTAGCTACAAGCAAAAGTAGGACTTTGCTGATTTAATACATCACATGCTCCCAGAACAGCCTGATCTTTGTTTTCACACTATTTCCAGGTTGAGTGTTGAGAGACAGCTGCTATTTTGTTTTTAAAATCAAAACCTTGCAAGTTATTACAAAATGTTTCTCCTCTACTGTATGCAAGTCTAAGTACAGAGTAAAAATGACCTTTGCTCAGACTGTATCAGCTGTGTTGGTGTCCTTTTTCGGAGGGGACACATTCCGCAACACCACCTATGACCTTGGAACTAAAGAAGAAATCCTAGAGAAAAAAAGAAAGAAAGAAATTAAGTAAAAGCTCTGGCTTGGTTAAAGAGACAAGCTGACATTTTGTGTGAATTATAGGAACCGTTTGTTTTCTGTCTTAAAGAAACAAAAACATACAAATAAATAACAAAAGTTTTTTGGAGTCCACTTTGTCTCCCATGAAAGAGAGCGAAAGAGAAAAAAGACAGAATCCAACTTTTTGTGAAATTCAACAAATATCTCCTTGCATTTTGCTGGCTAACGTGTTGAAAAAATAATAGGATACTTCTACACAGCCCTGGCTCCATAAATTTGAACATAAACAAAGTGGCGAACACCACTACTATCAAATACGCCATAGCACTACGCTTTGCTTCACAGTGCATTTAGACGTGTGATTCGCCACCACGGAGGAACGCAGAGCGATACTGTTTGAGCTCGAAGTAAGCAAGAATGACTGACTATACCTTTAAGGTTGGGCTACTCTCTCTGGTAATTAATATCTAAATTACTGACATGGTTCACTGCTGTACCTGCTGAGTGAATCCAAATGCAGAGCATTTCAGGCCACTATCCCATCTCACTAGGCATTTCAGAGTGTGCCACATTCAACCAGCCTGTTCGATGACGCTCCGCGGGGAAGTGAACTGATGGCTTTGTTCCCTTCCTGTGTCACCTCCCTGTTATGGCATGTGCAACCTCACTTCCTGTCTGGCAGGATATGGATTGTGTGCCCGGGGTGTGGAGAGAATGTTGTTGGATCTAGAAACACCTTTCAAGCCTTCGTACAGAAATACATAGCTGTTTGTCCCTCTTAATTTCATGAATAATTTATCCGCCAATATTTCTATTCAGATGCTCCTGTGTCTTTCTCTCTCCATGCCATCCTGTCTGTCTGTCTACAACCAACTATCAGACAAAATGGCAATATACATGGGGCAGATGAGAACTTCTGGAGCTGGTAAAGGGTCATGTGGATATAAGATAAATTGTCATAATAGTATAATATGAATATAATAAAAAATATATCATGTTTATTTTATCTGTTGTATGTGAATAGTCTTATATGAATAGTCTGTTTGACTGTCTGTCTGTCTGTCTGTCTGTCTGTCTGTCTGTCTGTCTATTTAAAAATGCAGTCAGGCATGTGACTGCTTTCTCTCTCTCTCTCTCTCTCTCTCTCTCTTTCTCTCTCTCTCTCTCTGCCTGACAGACAGGTCCATTAGAGGACTGCTGTATTATGGAGTCCTGGGGTGGAACTGAAGGATAATGCCTCCCATATGGTCTCAAAGCCTGGTACAGCGGGCCATACTCACATACAGGATGCAATAAGTAATGCTTACTGCACACACACATCTTTGACTGAAGACATTCCAACAATAGTATATCAC
Source organism: Typhlichthys eigenmanni (assembly GCA_027564635.1). NCBI lineage: Eukaryota > Metazoa > Chordata > Actinopteri > Percopsiformes > Amblyopsidae > Typhlichthys > Typhlichthys eigenmanni. Next base: position 18,609 of record JAODUK010022098.1, read on the forward strand.
TCACTGTGGAATCACAGTAGAGTAGAAACCTCTTTCGGCCCTCAAGAACACAACAGGAATCTTCCAGCAGTTTTATAAACACAGGCCAGAGAGGAAGAGCAGAGAAGGACAAGACTTTTTTATTTAATTTTAAAGAGGAGCGTGTGCATGTGTGCGCGCGTGACAATGTGTGTGTGTGTGCGTGCACACGTGTTCACAGCGCCATGAACACTACACTGTACAGTCCAGACGGTCTCTTGAAGATCACTTCATGACCTGAATCCACAGAGCAGGGAGGTATAGTGTCCTCCTCTCCCATGCCCCTGTCATCACCTCCCCCTAAAACACAGCTCCTCCAGAGTCTAACATATGAGGGGATGTGATTCACCCCCCCTTCCATGCATTCCCTCTGCTACCATCCCCTATACTAACATGTCTTTTCTCCTTTACTCTCATCCATTTTACTCTTCTCCATCTACACACTCCTTCTCCTCTGCCCTCTTCCTCCAGCCATCCTCTGCGTACAGTATATATAATTAGATATATATATATATATATAATATATATATTATTATTATTATTATATGTATAATGCAGCCGTCAGGGAATCTCTGCTGTAGTGCTCCGCACCAGGCAGTGTACAGTCACTCAAGATATGACACAGACACAGCTCATCACACGCGCACACACACACCACACACACACACAGGTCATGCTTGCTCATGAAGACGGACAATTTTCCAGTTTCTGAATATGGTTGGAGAAATGATGTGAATGTATGTTTAACCAGATTGCATGAACATTTTCTTACTTTGTTTTTTTCTTTGTGTGTGTGTGTGTGGGTCTGACTATGTGACATGCCTCGCTCCCTTGTGGTTTCCCAAGCTTGAATCCCATTGACAGTAGAGGGGAATTCCCTGTGTTGCAGTACTTAAATACAACACTAGGGGGTGATAGTGTAATCTAATGGTGATATGTCATTTTGCAGTGAGAACTGGAAAGCATCACAATTTGTGAATTAACGAATGAATGAATGAATGATTATTTTGACCAAATAACTACTTGAATGTAAGTTATGCTAATTCAACTGTGTAGTGGTTTATTTCAGATTGACCACCACACTATAGGAATGTGGAGAGAAAAGGCATAGGCGCCTATCTGACTCCCTGTCTTTTGTGTCTCTGTGTTTAAGTGTCTTTGTGTGCCACTTCATCTCCCTAGTTAGTCCCTCTCCATCTCTCTCCCCTTAGCAGCGGACCCTGGAAACAAAGCGATATGGCCTAAGAATCTGCTCGTTTCCTAGCTGCATCTTGCCTTTTGGACAATGAAAAATAGGCAGGGGACATGTCAAGGGAGATCTTGGGAGCCTCCACAATATTGCGCACAATCATGGTCGCACATTTCTTAATAGCATAATAAATAACATAAACCATATAGTTAAAATCCATAAACACCCCCACAAAATATCTGCACATTTTAATTGAAGATCAATTAGCCTATCTTTTTCTATGTAACAAAAAAAACAGTTGTCTGACAAGCCCTCCAAAATATTCTTCAGCCCAGTTGGGGATCTCGACTCGACCCCCTTTAAGTGCTCTAGTAGACAAGGCCACCGTGGCTGAATAATGGACACACATGACTGTGTGTTAATGTTAGTTAGTGTGTTAGTGTTAGATGTGCATGTTTGAGTGCTGATTACTGGACACTCTCACTTGTGTCCTGAAACTGGAGGATTTGTTTGGGTATGGGATGTTGTGGTTTGATCTCTTCTTAATTTGTCAAGGCTGCAGCTAGCTTCTTCTTGTAAGCTAGTGCATGGCAATGTTATTTGTTTTAGATTAGAGAGGTGGAGGGGATCTTGACCTCATGGTTCATCACAGCCCATAGTAGGTTTTCAGTCCATATCCTGTAGCCAAAGTGTAACAGTGAACTTGATCCCCAAAACATGTGTTCACATATGGCATGGCTCTACAAGCATCCCAAGAGAATCCAGCAACAACACAAGTGTGAACACTAAGCCTAACAAGCACAAACACAGTAATTCCTTGTGGCATAAATACAATTAAACTACCTGGAAATGTGTCAGCCTGAAGAGATCTTTAACAAATGTATCTTTGCCAACAACCTACTTTTATCATCTAAAAGGGGAATTGTTAAAGGCAACATGTAAGTCAAGATACTGCATGTTATCAAGGACAGAATAGAATATTAAAAATAAAACACAAACGAGAAAGAAAATAATTTGTAGCGAAAGTAACATCTAGCTATAGATGCTCCGTGGGAGGCGGCTAACACTTATCTGCGTAACCCTAGCATGAGCATCACTCCTGTAGCATCCATAAGAAGCTAGCGTGCTACACTATACTTAAGTTTAACAACTTTGATTGGCAATTAAGATTGACAACTTTTACTGGCAGTGGTGTAATGTAAATGTAACAATTTCATTGTTTTTGACATTTGGCATTCATGAATGAAATGTCGAGGAACTGTCGTCTTCGGAGTTGTTAACATTAATTTGTGGACAGATTTGAAACACAGGCTACTAAATAGTTGATCTGCACATAAGTCCTTCTCAGTTATTGGGGGCTGGCGGGGGTGTTGGTTGCCTTGGGGTATCTGAAACGGGCCCCTTGAATTGGAGATGGCGCTGTGTACAGTGTGAGCGAGGTAGCTGCCAAAGTTTGCAAAGCGCAGGCAGGAAAGTTCGCTGGAGAGGCGACCCGTGATTACAAGTTTTCCTCTCATCTTACCCGTGGTGGATTTCCAGCGCAATCATGCGGTCCACAGCCTGCAACATGGCAAGGAGTTATCTGCAATATATCGGGAATCTCTTCAATGGATCTCTTCCTATACTTGAAAGACAGGAGTTAACGGTTTGCTGCCTCCGCTGTATGCAGTAGTTTCAATGGACTGTCGTGGGTCTTACCACGGAGTGAGTAACAGACTACAATTGATTGTATGATTTCGTGAAAATAAGCATCGCAACAATGACTTAACTACTGCTGTAATATGATGTAACCTATTCCCGAGTGTTTAATTAAAAACAATGAACTCCCCCCGTGACAACGAACTGGCACCCTTTTCTCGGAAACACCGACTCATGGCTGCAGCAATGCCCAGTGAGGACAGCCCATTGCCCGGTAACACTTCCAGAACAGAACGTAACGGATTGATATTAGTTCACTGTTTTATTTGTGGAAGCGGCGTTACGCCTGGGAAGGAATTAAGATTACAAGTTAAGTATCAAAAAGAGAAAGGTCCATTTTTTCCTTTTCTGCAAAATCAGGAGCCAGCGCCCGGTGCATGTGAATTAAGTCCGGCTGGACATGCGCTGGTATGCGCGGTGTGCCACTGCTTCCTGGCGGAGCAGTGGAACTCTTTTGAGCGGAGCCGGACACCCATTGAGAAGCGCATGTACTGGCTGAAACGGCCTTACCAGTGCGACTCTCGGCGTGCTCCCCAGGAGTGGAATATATCCTACGACCTGGAGAGGGGAATAAGCCAGAATTACGAGGGCGCAGAGTCTGATTTCTCATATTTTTCTGAAAACGAGAATATGTCAGACCAAGAGTTGGATTTAGTCGACCGAACTAGTGTGGGGAAAGACAAGTGCTTCAAAACATCTGGCAAAACGCCAAGAAACGGCAACAGAAAAAACAACAATGTCATCAGTGTTAAAAACAGCCCAGACTCTCAGCGTTCCATACGCTACCCGATGGGTGTTTATGGGACACAAGGCTCTCCGAAAGGGGACAGTGTGCTGCCACTGAGGCGCGCTGCTAAAATTATGAACCATGTCTCTCAGTCATCAGAGTCTCTGACCAGCTCGCAGGAGAGAACCCCCCAACGGTGCTATGACAGTCCTCTCACAGACACACCTGTGCAGGACAACGGGATCATTATGCGCAACAGGCAGCGCCTGGCGGACGGGAATGTCAGACACGCGGAGCCGCGTCAGATTCAGCGGAGTAGCACCGGCAGCGCTTCATCTAGGCACCCGTCTCTGCTGTACATGGGAAGTGGTGAGGATATCTCAGACGCAGCAGACTCACTGTCACCCGATGGCATTGCTGTCATCACTAAGCGAGACCTAGTCGCTCCCAAGGATAATAGCCAGCTACAGCGGCGCAACGCTGACAACTCCGAGGACGAGATTAACATCACCAGTGACGATGACAGAGACTCGAATGACAGACACGCTGGCTCAGCCGCTCATCTCGGGCCTGCCATAAGGGATCTGTCAGAGAAGAGCAGGACCAGGCCACGCCAGAGCAGTTTCACTGTAGGCGCTGGGCCTGAGCAGTGCGTGTGCTACATCTGTGGCGCGGGGCTGAGGCACCAGGGATGCTTCACAGTCAGCGTTCAGAAGCAGGAGAGGGCGCATCGGGAGCCCTTCTTCCCTTTCCTGTGGCTGCATTCCCCCCCGCAGGGCGCCCTGCCCATCAGCCCCACAGGAACCACACTGGTGTGCGACAGCTGCCACGCCTCCCTCATGCAGCAGTGGAAGGGCTTCCAGACGGCGGATGTTCCGGTCCTCCAGCGGCTCTACGTGGTTCCCCTCAATCAGACGTCAGAGGAGACCAGCTCCCAGGGAGGGCGGCCCCCAGAGCCCCCGGCGCTCTCACCTGAGCCCCAGGCCCCGCGCGAGGCCTGTTTCCTCTGCGGCCAGGACTGTGGGAAGGACACGCGGGTGGCGTACGCCCAGGCCGGCGTGGGCAAGTCCCGTGGCGCCATGTACTTCCCCTTCATCGGCATGCTGCCCTGCCCTCCCCGCGCCCGGGGGGTGCGGGACGGCCGCGTGCACTGCTGCCCACCGTGCCACGCCGTCCTGGAGGACATCTGGGCGGCGTACCGCCTCAGCCTCAGCGAGGACCTCATCACCTCCGTCAGCTCCTTCCTGGTCAGGTACCACGCCGCCATGGCGATGGCCGGTGGGGGCTCTGGGACGGCCATTTTCCAGGTGGGGGGGTCCGGCGGGAGCGCGGGAGGGGCGGTGTCCGTGTGCTACCTGTGCGGGGGCGAGCTGGCCGCCGGAGGGGAGTTCCAGCTGCACGTCAACCCCCCCGGCCGCTGTCGCGAGCGGGAGCCCTTCTTCCCCTTCCTCACGGGGCACCCCCCGGCACCCCGCGCCAAGCCCGTGGACGCCACAGGCCTGGTGTCAGCCTGCGCCCTCTGTTACAACGACCTGCACACCCAGTGGGTCCGGCACGACAGCCAGGGCGGCTCCGCCCCCTCTGCCTCAGCGTCCTCCCCTAGCTCCTCCCCCTGGGCCCGCCAGTACAGCTGCGAGCTCTTCATGTGCTTCTTCTGCCGCCGGGAGCGGCGCAGGCAGGGCGGTTTGTGCGCCGTCACCGTCGCCCGGCTGCCGGTCTTCCTGTACGCCCCGCGCAGCAAACGCACCATGGTGGTGGACGACGGCAGGAAGCTGCTGATTGGCTCGTGCGTGGAATGTAAGGCGGTGGTGCAGGTGGGACACGACATGCAGCAGGACGGGCCAAGGATCAGGGCCGGGGACGGGGACAGGAAGGGGGCGGCGCCCACCCCTCCACGCTCTAGACGGAAGGTAAGCTCTGTGGCAACCCCGGGCAAAATGGTACGTGATTCCATTTTAATAAGGTGTTTGTTCCCATAGCATTGAATCTGCATCATTATACTGTCCGGCTGTGCAGTACGCCTTACATCCAACAAATGATGGTGGATACAGGGTCTCTAGATAGATTACACATGCGTACTGTGGCAAAGCTGCGCTTAGGTCACGGAATTAGGTGCCATGCACCACTTTGTGGATTTTAGTTACCAACTAAATTTGTTCTTAAGTCGGGGAGGAAAAGTGCGTGTGCGCATGTGTGTGTTTAACAATGAAGGCAGGGGTCTGTCCACACAGCTTGAAGTACATGATTAGGATTAGCCAAACACTTATTTCCAGGAGAATTCCCCTCTGTAAACACCAGAGGAAAACTATGGGAATGTCAAGGTCAAGGCTAGTCTTGTTTTTGCCATGCATGTGTTTGTGAGTATGTGTTTATTTGCACAGGCGTGAACAACTATGTCTCTCTCTCTCTTTTGTGGTTTTTGTTTTGGTATGAGCATATTGAATGTCTTCAGTATTTGGAAGACATTCAATCAAATGAATTATATTATTTAAATTAATTTGAACTTATATGTGTTTTGAACTAAGGTTCTAAGATTATTCTTTCTCCCCAAACTCAAAATCAACAGACAAGAAGCCTTGTTGGTTGAGCATTACATTACAAACCACACCAAGATCTCTAAGCGTCTTTGGTGGTCTGAGGAGCCTAGACTGCCCTCAATATGCACTTGATTAATGTAGTTAATTTATGATATGGTTCACTATGTTAAACATGTACAAATACACAAAGTATGCTATCATGCTAGCTAGGGGTGCACAATATATCGATTCAGTATCGTTATCGCAATATCACGTTGCGCAATATCATATCGAAAAGGGTGCAATATTCAGTTTATTTTGTGGAGAGATGCGTCAATTGGCTGTATGGCTTAGTTGTTTGATTTAGACAGAAGTAAGATGTGTGGCTGAGGAAGCTCATGACATAATAGAGA
>JAODUK010022109.1:0-25163 GCA_027564635.1 Typhlichthys eigenmanni
CAGACAACACAGCCCTCAGGTTCATAGGGGCACCCAAACCTCTCCACCACGATAAGGTGATGGTTCCCGGAGAGGACCAAGGAAGTTATCGGGTTTAATAGTTTATATGGTAGAATTCTTCTTTCAATCGGGTAATGGAGCGGGTTATACTACCACTCTGCTTCGAAAAGAAATTTCAATCGGGTTGGGCCTTTCTATTCCGATTGAAGTGTTTTATGGAGCATTTTCAGGTTAAAAGCATGGGCTTTTAACCTGATTCCAATCGGAATAATAAGGTCCATGTAAAAACGCAGCTAGTGTTTGCGACAGAATACAACATAATACTGTTCCCAGTCTAAGTAATACAGTTGTCATTAATCACCTAATCATTATTTCGACTGTCTAAATAACCTGTGGGTTAGGCTGTTCACTTAACAATTGATGGTAGCTTCATGCTGCAAGTATGACTTTCAGGCTCCATTACAGAGCAATCAGTATGGTTGAACAACTGAAAGCCCCTGCACCATAAAATAAACCATAAACCGTCTCCATCTTGGGTCACACAGATTGTTTGGACATGAACGAGTGCCATGAACCAGGGCTACTGAGATTGAGCAATTTCTGTGGCGTATGGTGTAATTGGCATGCTTCACGTGGTCACAGTGGGGCTGGCTTCAATGACAGTGATGAGAAATAAGCATTATAAGGGCTGTTGAACTTGCTCCCACCAGAATGCTGTGTGAGTGGTGTATATACTCCTTCCAAATGGCTCACCAGAAAACTGTACCGGCTTCTATAATGAGTTCTTCTTGAAATTAGCTAAACTTTATTTTTTTGTCAACCTGACATAACGCCTGTCTTTGCAGGCTGGTTGTTGTCATTAACATTTGTATTTAATTGCTTTTGATACATTAGATAGAGCGGATCACTTTAAGTATTTGCATTCTTCTGCACTTAGTCTTTTTTGGAAATGGATGAGAACACAGCATGGATGGATCCTCACTAAGGTTGCTGGTGGGCGGTGTTCTGACTGCATTTCCAAATCATCAACCTCTTTTCCGGTCAAACATACTGACTTGATGTCTCTCACTGGAACTGTGAAAAGTTGCTGCCAGATTCAACAGATGTATATTTTGAATGAGATGACAAGTAAATACCCACACAGAAGTCATTCACGGTCCTTTCTGCCAGCAAAGTTTTTGTTTCTCATTTACTATTGTTAGCTTTTAGTATTCAAGTGGCTATTGCCCCTACCCCTTTCTATAAGATGGGGGTTTTTTCATGCACTACTCGAAGTCAAAGGGCATCTTGGAACAGAGACTCCAGTATGGCCCCAGCTGAGGATTTCAGGGTCTTTAATCTTACCTGCCACCAGGGTTAAGAAAGGGGACAGCATTCACCTTCTGCTTTTAGGCCTGGTTTGTGCCTATTGTGTCTAAAGCTGTGTGCTTTCACTGCACAGCTTGACCCCAATATTTGTCTGGAAGACCTCTGACTAGTCTTTCACACTATCCATGCATGATGCAGTGATATTTGTGTACTCATTTCTTTTGAAGCCTTCAAAAATAATAGGGCTTCAAGTCGATTTAAAATTTTTCTTTCCAGGGACAACAATATTTTACACCTAGATTTTGTATGCACTGTATTGGGGGGTATTGCATTAAACCACCTGGACTGGAGGTTGTCAAAAGATACCTAACATTTCCAGCGTTTCAGTTAGACTCACTCATCGTAAAAGCTCTTAGCCACATGTTAATAGTAATCCCCATTTTAGAAATCCCCCCTTCTATCTCTACTTACTCAGTTGCTGATACCGCCCCTCTGTCTGTCAATTCTCTCTCTTCCTCTCTCCCTCTCTCCACGACAGCCTTCTCAGTAGGATCGGTTGCCAGGAGACAGGATTCTCTCTCCATTGTATGGCGTCAAAGGGGGGTCTACAATCAGCAGCGCTGGAGAGAATGGGAGGCCCAGGGGACTGACTCTACACAATCAGAAGGGTGGGGTGATGGTGGTGATCGGGGGGGAGGAGGCAGGAAAGTGGAGCAGGGGGTACTAGGGTTGAGGGGCACTGGGGTGGGGTGCGCCGTTAACCCAGTGACATTCCTGTTTCCCCCCATTCCTGGTCTCGTGCTGTTGTGTCAGGCGGAGTGATCTCGGGGGAGGGAAGGGTCTCGCGGAAAACACATTGAGTGGTCAGCCAGACTAACTTTTAAATTGACCAGATTTAGCTAGCTCATGGACGCTCACTTATAATAGGATATACAGACAGACATTTGTTAATTAATAGTGTGTGTGTGAGTGTGTGTGTGGGTTTGGGGGGGGGGGGGGGGATTGGACGGACAGTAGTGTACTATATACACTCCACTTTTTTGTCTTCTATAGTTGTGCCTTGGACTGTAATATTGGGCCACTTTTTCAGCCTGTGTTACCTTTAGGAGAGGAAGGCCAAATTGTTTTGAAGGCCAACCTGTATAATCCAGTGATTATGTAGAACACAAACTCTCTATACACTTTCAAGCAGAGCAGGGTTATGCCTGCCCAAAAGAACACATGCTCTGTACAAACTGTTAATTAGTAACCAACCAAAAGGCCATCTTGTGTTATTCCTCCATGGGTAGCGACTAGCTAGATATGTGATTTAAAGGTGCTTGCACACTGCCCAGACTGTGCCCAACTGACAGCAACGTTCTAAGTTGGCAGTAGTTGGCTGCAGTCTTTAGAATGTTGGGAAAAACAACTGCCTGTCCAAATTGCCCAGACTGTATCTGACAGGACAACTCAGACCTTCGATAATGCGACATGAAAAACCGGGAACCTATCTCAACAAGTCCAGCGGTAGGCTACTACCGCGGTTGGGAAACGGCTGCTTACGGCTCTGCTTTATTTGCTTTCCTACGTCCAAAAACTACGGTGAAGTGAGTAATGGATTGTTATTGCCTCCTAGACACCTTCAATTAAATTTGTGTGCCCTAATATTGTATATGGCGAGTTGTCATGAGAACGCACTCATATTGCGGTTTGTTAGAAAACTGCACATTTATTAAAATTATTAAAAGCATTTTTACTGGGCTTGTATCTCCGTTATAGTCATTTGCATTTCAAAGGGATGGCCATCTGTGTGCCTATGGAAAAAATGTGGGCCACATGTTTTTAAAAGAAATCCTTTATTACCAAGGGAGTTAAAAGTCTGAATTGAAGAGCTGACATTTAACCGACCAACACCTTGTACTGTACAGAGCAGGTAGGCCTAGTTGTTTTGGGTTTCTTTTTGAAGTGGTGACTCATTTGTTTAGGAAGAAGCTCCTCTGAATGTGCCTTTCCAAAATAACCGTTCAGATTGCGTGCTTAAACCAGTGGTCAGATTAGTCAGCCTTATACATTTCTGCTGTTTGACTTGAAGTTGGAAAAACCTTAAATCACCTCAGTTAGCTTTGTTCTGCAGCCTATATGCACCAGTCTCACCTGAACCACTGTTGACTCTGCAAATGCCTTACAACTCTAAACCAGCTGTTGAGCAGAAAATGTCAATTAAATGTTTGTTTGGTACATATTGGAATGCAATGCTAATAAAGGCAGGGTCAGTCATACTTGCTAACTTCAAATCAAAAACTATCGCTCCACGGTCCTCCTCGGTGGCGCCTCACACGTCAAAATGCACTGTGAAGCAAAGTGTAGTGCTACGGCATTTGATACGAACGGTGTTCGCCACTTTGTTACTCTTTATGGAGCCAGGGTTATGTAGAAGTGTCCGATTATCTTTTCATCACGCAGAGAGAACGGTAGGCTAGCGAAATGCAAAGAGATTTGTTGAATAATAAGTGTATTCGCTTACATTTAGCTTGCAATGGCTGACTATACATTTAGCGGAACACAGGCCAAGGTCGCAGAGGTCCTTGATTAGATGGGATCATCAGAAAATATCCTTCCTTGTATGTTATTTAACTCTGACCAGGCCTGACTAGGCCAAACTGATCCAGCTGAATATTTTACTTTTCATTCGATTTGAATAATAAAAAATAAAAAAATACTTTTCACATCATCACAGCAGACGTACCCCAGCTTGCTAGAGCGTCTGATAAATTAACACAGCTTTCTGTCAAGCAGATGCCAAGTACACTATCCGTCTTGACGTTGACAGACGCAAACAAATCTCCACCGCCCCCCCACCTCACCCCCACATTTCACTTTGCGCTCACGGCGATGGATCGTGCTCATCAAGTGCCTCTCTCAGAATCTTTGGCCAGAGACAGCCAGCTGTAATATTGGCGGTTTAGGCGATCGAGCTGCACTTGCAGTGTACAATATCTAAGCACATGCTGACTTCAAGGGATCTATAATAGTGGGTGTGTGACTGAGACTGTCATTTATTTTGGGTTGGTGTGTGTGCGTCTCACATGAGCGTTTCCATATAGGCATCTTACACAGGGAGCCGAGGGCTTGGCGCTGAATCGTAGCTGATGATCCTGACGTGATTCAGGGCTGCACAGCCTGCAGCTCACACCCTCAGGACCAGCAGAACTGGTTATGGAAGCTCTTATTACACAGGACTAGCCATGCACATTCTCAATTACAAGATCAAGTACAGCTTGACTGTCAACCTTGAGACACGAGTTCCAAGTCTAAATACCAAATCCAAATTATTAGTATCATGTTGAACAAATAAGAGTACTGTACCAATTTAATATCCGACTTGAAATTTCACGAGAACTTATGTCTGATCAAGTCAATAGAATTACTAGGGAAAATTGCCTATAGATCAACTCCATCGAACTTCATGCTACAAGTTGGTGTCACATTTCATGAATACACGTGCATTTACTTAGCCTTTTGAGACAATCCTGGTCTTGTAAGCTTCAATTTCATGTCGACATGTGGATTTGTCTAGAACACCTCAACCCAAAAGCGTTTTCGCCTGTGTAGAAAACAGTCTGGCTGAAATGTTTTTCAAGATTAATAAATCTGCGTGTAAGTTAAGGTTTTTACTGGCGCTCTGACTGATTTTAAAATTGCCCTTTTTGGGGATTTAAATGAAGCATATATGAAAAATAATACAAATATTTTTACATTTTACATTTGTGTCCTCCAGTCATTTGGCTCCATGCTTAACAGTGGTCATTGATTTTAATGTTTTGTGCACATGTGGGGATCAGGGTTTTTATTTTATTTATTTCATTCATTTTTAAAGATATTGCCTCACTGTCACTAAGGCTGTCGGGGAGTGGGGGGGGTTTATCTGTCTAAGCAGCATGTGACCGTTCTATTCTCTACAGACTGTGTTCCTCGCTGAGGCGTAAATCTCTTTTGAGTGGGAATCTGAGGCCAGTTGTCACCAAGAAATGTATTATTCGTTCTAAGAATACATTTTTAAGTCTATTATTTATTCCTCTACCTAATGTTGCTCACTTACCCTACAATTTGCTGAAGGTCATTTCGGTTATGACCAACATCACTTGTAACCCTACAGGCATGTTATTATATTTAAAACACATTTTTTTCTTATTTAATGAAGTAAGAAATGGGTATTGTTGTTTTACATTAAAATAAAGCCTCTTTCTCACACACAGTAGGTGGATTTTGGAAGCCTGTCTGTCTAGGTGTGTCAACATTTCTTTTTGGGATCCTGTTCCATGATGGAACAAAGATGAATTGACAGTTATGTTCGATTGCCACGTACTTGCAGCCTTTCCAGCCTTAATGTCATCTGTGTGTTTCCGTCTGCACAGGCATGGTCACTGGTCTGGAAATCACCTCCACAGGGTCACAGTCCATAGAAATGGGCAGCGGTCAGAGTGTGACGCTCGACTGCCAGTTTGTCCTGGCCGCTGAAGACTCTGGTCCGCTGGACATTGAATGGAGCTTGCTGGCTTCAGACAACCAGAATGAAGACAAAATTGTAAGTATGCGTAAGAGCCTGTGTCCACCAAAAGCATTTTTAGCACGAGACAGAGCACCTATTTTCAATACAAACCCTATGTAGTCGGAGTCGTCAATGTTCCAAGGATTGGTGTGTTCCAACAGCCAGTGTGTAGTGTCGATCACTTCTCTGTTCAGTCCGAATTGGCTGATAATTTAATGGAACAATCCTGTCCTCAGGGGCATTAGAAATGAAGATATTCATTGTGCACGATATTACCTAAAATAAAAATCACGATTCATTGAAAATCGTACCTCTATTACGATTAATTAACCATTATTTTGCCTTTTTGTTTTGCTTTGGTTTGAGTTCTCCAATATTTGCAGATATTTTTTGTATACTGCAGTCTATGGATTATTGCTGTGCCTAGGTTTGTCACGATTTCAAGAAGGGTGTCCTGTGTCCAGGTCCCAACAAATGGGTCTATCTGTAAAACGCATTTCCCCCTATTTCCGACACGCTTGTAAAAAACCACCCTGGGAAAATTACGTCTGTTATTTTTATTTTTAGATTAATCGGATAACTAAATTATCGATAATATAGAAATCCATTCGATGCCATAGGGTGCTCCCTCAGAACCTATCACCCACATTGGTAACACATAGTGTTGTGCAGCCTGCACCACTTTGTGTTCCTTATTACAAAGCCAGGGCAGTATAGAAACACTAGTTTATAGTTTTCAGCATATACAGAGAATGGGCAGCTAGCAGACCGTGAGCAGATAGTTGCTTAACTTCACATAAAGTGTATTATGTAACAATCACTGACTACACCGTTTAGCTGGTTTAAATGTTTTAATGTAAAATCTTTAACAGTCTTCAATCTGCACAAGCTTATTTAAAAAATAATTGAGTGCATCATACAGTTAGCACACAACAAAATAAGTGAAAATAAAATAAATTTCAGGAATACCAAAACATTGTGCAACCTCAAGCTTAGCAGTCCCAACAAAATCATCTTACTGAAAAATGGCAATGCAATTTGGGTAACACTAATTCTAACAGCCAGGAATAACTAAAACTAGTGCGTTCTTAATAAAATCTAACGCACCCACCAAAGCAGATGCATGAACTCCCCCCCCTCTGCTTCTCTCATGTTAGGCTGTTTTAGAACAGTTCAGTTATACCGGTACTGTAGAACCAGACATCTATGACAACACACAAGTAATATGGCCTGCAAGTTAACGTTTGACAACACTGTCAAGCAAGGGGGCAGCGGGGGTTAAAATGTTTGGTCTATAAATGCGCGAGAGGGAAAAGGAAGCGTCCGCTGGTGTTCTAGCATGCAGTGCTTTTAAGAAGGCAGAGAGTGACAGCGCTCGCACACGGCAGATCAGCGGAGCTGCATGCTTTGTGTTTGCACATGTTGTACAATGGGCACGAAACCAAAACCGCTCCGCTATTTTTCTCTGCTTCAATGGATCAGTGTTCGCGTTTAGCGCTTTCACTGTGTTCCGCAATGGCTTCGTTTACGCTTTAGTACAAATGCATGCGTGCTGCATATAGTGCTAACGCTAACATGAGCTGCTGCTCGCCTGTTATTTACCGCGCAGCGGTCTATAAGCCGGGCCAAGTTTATCTGCTACAGAGACATCAGTGGATGTATTGGGGTAGGTAGGCTACACACATTCGTCATCTTCTTTTGGTGTCAGGATGACTGGGCGCGTTCACAACGCATTGCTGCCTCTCATTGTCCATTGACAGCACTGTTTATTCAGATCTGAGTATACAGTTCTAGGTATATTTTGCCAAGTCTACGGTACTTTTTGCAAATCGACGTATGTACGTAACCGGTTACGTCGACTAATTGTCCCAGCACTAGTTTCAATTACTTTTTGGTTCATCGTCCAGCCCTATTGTGCAGTATAGTGTTTTAATCTTTAGTAAATCCAAATTGTTTACTAAAGTTGAGTTTATTTGACCACATTACAATCTCAAATGGACACAGGCCCTTATGACTCATTAAACAGTGCTGAATGCTTCCATCTGGCTGGCCAAGCCATTTCCAGGGAGCATTGAACCTCATCTAATAACTGGCCTCTGTGCATGTACAAAGTAAATTGCCATTCCTACATCCTACAGACATATCATTTGATTGCCTTTTAACTGGCTTTAGTTAATATAATTACTTCATCACTGTGTGTGGAGAGTCCACATTTTGTCCATGGTTTTGTTCGTTAGCTGAATGGGACCGTGTCAATCTTGCGTACAGTGTCTGTGTGTGTGGTGCCGGAACCCCGCACACAGTCAGTCATGCTCTGCTAAACACTGCTGTGTAAATGGCTGTTAATATTTGAGTTGTTGTGTGGGTTGTTGGGCTGTGAGTTGATGTTGGTCTATGTTTGAGTTAATGGGTGTGACTGAGTATATTTTACTGTATTGTAGGGGTGTAAGAAAATATCGTTACACCAGATAAATGCATTATTACGTTGCATTGTTTATATTTTTCTCAATTTATATGTAAAATGGACCATGTACAAAATACATTAATCTCAAAAGAGAGAAAAGATGATTTAGCTTTAAGCTAATATCCATCTACAGTCCCTCAGCATAACTTGCATTTAGTGTTTCTGTTACTTTTTGCAGCGGCGCCATACATTAGCATTGCTATGACAAGTTTTCCACAAATTATAAATTGCAATATATCGCCTTGCTTAAAGTATCACAATATATCGAACTGTGGCCCTTGTGGTATTGTGATGCGTATCATATTGCCAGATTCTTACACAGCCCTTCTGTTTGCTTGTGTTGGTTATGTAACGGGTGACATGCGATACATCAGTGGAAGTGCGAGGAACCTGAACTTCGTGTATACTGCATGTAACCAAGCCATTCACCTGCGGGGCACTCCCACCGGCAGTTGGAATGGCGTTTAAGCTCCGTATCCAGGCCAGTGTTTCCTAAAAGCCACTGGGACTTCACATGTCCCCCTGGACCGCTGTGTGCACAAACACACACACACGGAGGCGATCTGGATCTCCCTTCCATCTAGTTTAGTTCCCTCTCCCCTTGAGGTTCAGTAGCAGTAACCCATCATGAAGACTGGGCTGTCCCTCATGATTGTTGACTGAGCCACCCAGCCCCCATGCTATGCTCCTCGGTTCTGCAACCTCCAGCCTCTCCCCTCTTCTCTCTCAATTGTCTAGAGCGGGGCTTCAGGGACGGGAGGGGGCGTGGGGGGGGAGGAGATGCGTATACACACACACACCCTACTTCAGTTTTGACCTACTTCGTTTTATATACAGTAGAATGAGAAGCACCCGTCGTGAACTGTCGGTTGGTTAAAATGGCTTCATCTCATTTGTGTGTTTTATAATCTATTTGTGGCTTAGATGATAAAGCCCCTATTGTGCTTTTTGATTAATCCCCCCCGCCCGCCCGCCTACCGGTGGCTGAATCATCCTCCAAGTGAAAACAGAATGCAGTGTGGGTGTATTTCTCTCTCCTGCCTCTATGCCGCTGTAGGAATATATTTAATATCATATCGAAGTGTATTAGTTTGTTTTTCCTCTTGACGTGCCGTCTTGAAGTGTCTTCCCCCAGTCTCCATGTCATATTGAAAAGTGGATAAAGATCTGCTTCTAAACAGCTTCATTGCCACATATTTGGTTTTACTGTATGTAAAGGTTACACATTTGTGTAACCTTGGAGCCAATACGATGCTTTGTGCAAAGTACATTGTGTCTATTCTCACTATTTAGTGACCTATTACTCTCAAAGGGGCTGCTTATTGTATTTTACAGTGTTCAATAGGATTTGGGCTTGTCTGGTAGGACCACGAATATCAGGCATACCAGGTAGACGCCATTAACATTTAGTCACATGGCTTCAGATGTGAAAATGCCAATCAAGAGCTACCACCATATCCAACTCTATCTGGGAAACGGCATCAAGGCATGCAATGGTACACTGACCTGTAGCACTGGGATGGATTTAATTTGAGCTAGAAACATTATACATTATATAGGAGACAGACCACTTTGAGAATTCTGAATGGAACTCTGTGGGAGAAGTTTGTAATGGAAAATATGGCGGTTGGAAGGAAAGTGCTAATAGTCTTCTTTTATAATGGCTGAACCGTTTATTAAGCCAAGCGTGTGGTTGCACTGATGCAAGCCAACAGTTGCACATGCATAGTAGTATAGACTGGGGGAGTATTGATTCTTTATTTTTAAATTATTATGGGGCAGTGTTACAAGTTTTAAGTTGGTTTTATCAGATTTTACTTTTACAATTACACATTTTTATGACCCCGGTGACCATTGTAACTGTAGTTGTGGCTTTCTCCCCATTAATTTAGATACAGCCTTCTTCCTAATAACTGTTTATACCAAGATGGCTGCCGAGCGGCCAGACTTGCCTATAAGGACCAGCAGGACCAAAGGAAGAGCAAGGCATCGCCTATTCATAACCCGATCTAGTAGTTAGTCTAGGCAGTCACAGCTCTTGGTCCGACATAGGTCCCACATATCATCGAGGTCCTTTGGTGGTTGCTGAAGTATAGATAATGCAGTGGGACATGCCAGGAATGCCAATTGCATTTGGCTCTCATGACCAGTGTGGGTGAAACCAGGATGTGCTGAGGGCGAGGGAAACGCTTACGGAAGCCATATTGGAATTAGTATATGTGTGCGTACATCTAATATATAACTGACGACTATTTCCAGCTAATTTTTAAGTATTTTTAATCTATACTTCAGCAACCACCAAAGGACCTCGATGATAAGCGTGACGCATCTCTGTCCTCCTGTTAATCTCTTCCCAAGGCAGCGGTACTGCTGTAACCTTGAGGCATGCTCCACAGCTGCTTCAGGTGAACACAAAGACCGCGGCAGGTGGCGTGAAGAGCCTGTGTGGGCTCACACAGGCTCACGGTGCACGCTGTTGATGTATACAGGTGTCACCGCTCTCTGCTTTGCCTCTCAAATGAACTCTCCCAGGGCAACCGTGTCACATGACTCTGCCCGCACGGAAATATTCCCCCCGAGTAAATATGGCTCCCCGCCTCGGCAATAAAAAGGTCTCTTCAAACGTGGGTGGCTCAGAAGGCAAGCAGGGGAAGGGGGAGGGGGGGAGTCGAAGGAGCAGCTCCGGGCCAGGTGGCTGTCGTGATATTGGATGTCCTACCTGTTATGAAACGCAGCACATGGACAGCTCTGTCCTTTCACACCTATCCAAGCCCATCTAGGCATTTGACCTTTTCCATTTCATTACCTTTTTTTTTTTTTTTGCGGGGACATTGGGATATGCAAGCGCAGAAGAGGTTATTGGCGGTGCGTGTAAGTTTTATTTTTTAATTATTTTTTATTTTCTTGTTTAGGCTAGGTGGGAGAGTTCTCCTCTGTCTGCTGCACCAGGAGGCCATTTAATTTCCTCCCCCTTCCACGGCCCCCCTCTCAATGTTACTGCTGATGTTCTGCACTCCCCTGAGGACCGGGGGGAGGGGGGGTGTTAGCCAGCATTACCTGTTCCCATGGCTAACAAGTACAAGATGTACACCGCCCTCGTTGACTTCCGCTTGGAAGGCAGAAGCAGAAATGCATCTCCCATGTCGCTTCACTGACACCGTTCCCCTCTGTCTTGTTCGTGCTCTGCCTCCCGTGATGGATTCATTATGCATCCTCTTCCTGCCGTGCTCATTTCTTATTCACCACTTCACCCTTGGGTGTCGTCGTGCGTAGCCTCATTGTTGATCACGGCCAAGTACAAATATTTTTTTTGTCTTTTTTTTTTTAAACACAACGCAAGGATAACAACCGTGCATGACAGTCTCTGTGGAGATGGAGAGCAGGCCCAGAGTCTGTCTGCGAGTATGAACTCACCTCATTCACATGAGGGTTCCTCTGTTCCTGGCCTGTTCTTTGGTTTGTTTTCGTGTTTGTTTTTATTCCTCCGGTAACCCAGTATTCTGCGGTCGTCTCCACCTGGCTCTCATCTCCTGGCATTTCCTTTTTGCCTTACAGCGGTAGACAGATTTTTGGGTGTTTTGCTTTGGGGTGGGGGGGGGCAAGAGTTCATTGTTGACACAGCAGGTGTTGATTTGACTGCACAATAGCGCCTTTGTTCGTTTCCACGTCCATAACCTCTGCTGCATGGAAAGGGCAAACCTGCGCATACTGCCAGAGAACCTACATCTCTCTCTCTCTCTCTCTCTCTCTCTCTCTCAATTGCTCATATTTTAGCTGGTTCAGCAAGCAGGGTCTTACGAATGCACGTCTTTGCACAAGACATTTCAAGGCCTACGGGTTTTTATTTTTGTGTTTTTATTTTGTGGCTTGCCTTGTCTTTTCACAGCAACACACAAACACACACACACAATCCCCAAATCTAAACAGCCCCCCCTCCTCCATATATTTCCATCTGTAGGTGATCTTGTACTCGGGCGACAGGGCGTATGAGGACTACCCCGTCATGAAGGGCCGCGTCCACTTCAACTCGCCCGATCCAAAGAACGGCGACGCCTCCATTGTCCTGATAGGACTGCTGGCGACCGACACGGGCACCTACCAGTGCAAAGTGAAGAAGGCCCCCGGCGTCCAAGGCAGGAAGATATTGCTGACCGTCATGGGTGAGTGAAACCAAGGTGTTGCTCTTAAAGGGGCACCCATCGATTTGTGTCGGGGGGAGAGGGGTGGAGTTACAAAACCGTTCTTTGATCTCCATGGTTAGAACTGCTGTGGCAACAGACTATAAACCCAGGGTTTCCCACACACAGACTTTACTTGGGCGGGCCGCCCAGGTGTATTAACGGCCGCCCAAGTATATTTGGCAGCCCTCCTTAGCATTTCATTGTTGTTGTGTCTTTTTTTTTATCTGTGAGAGAGACGCCATACATGATAAAGTGGACATTCTCTCATTCTCTACCCCTTGTGTTACAAAGTTATTTACATTAATTCTGTTAAAAATAATATAAGTGAATTATGTTGGCACCACACAGTGGAAAAGTGCCATATATATTGCGGTGGTTAGTGTAGCATATAAACTAGAGTATCTTAAATAGCAATGCCTTTTGCTTAACCAATTCAACATTACAAGGCAAATACAGGAAGTGCTATTTTTTATTAGCCTCCTGACCATCACTGACACTGAGGATTGGTTAAGAAGTTGACTTAACTACTTTCACATTGCAAAGTGTGCAAGCTACTGTTATTTCTGTCACAGAGAATTCTACACAGCGATGGCGTAGCATAAATGCACACTGAATAGGAAATCATGAAAAATGGACAGGTTGAAATTTTAATTGACTGAAATGTATTATCCTATTTAAATGATCAACATTGCCGTGTTCGTTTACAGTAAACTTGATTATGTCGGGTCGGCTCATTCTCTGAAGAGCTCTGATTCAACTTCAACAGTCACCAGTCTATATATTGGAGGATACAGACCGACCAATCGACTTCAAAATACAGCGCTGCAAAAAACACATCTGACTAGGAAATAAAGGTTTCACTTCAGATGATAATAGAACATATAGATTATATGTAGTACAAAATATATAACCTATATATTTGTACACTTAAATAACTGTAACTTAACTTTAACCTAAATATAACCTTAACCTAAATGTAACCTTAACCTAAATATAACCTATCTTAAATTCTTATTCCTATCTTAAATTAAAGTATTATTTACAATAGTTAATGATAGACAGCCTACTTCCCAAACCTAGCCTAAGCTACATAGACACACTATTAGATGCAATGTATTGCTACCTCCTCCTATACAATGTGATAGGTCTATAGCTTGCTTTAGTGAAACTGCAATAGTAAGGGTCTACTTACAATCGATACTCATGGTATTATTATCACTTTAAATAAACTATAAAAGGCTGTAGCATTTGGCTGTTGTAGTCATATAACTTTATTTGTTACTCGCTATATAGGTCAAGATCTACTGTCCTAAAACATACTACTGTATTAATATATAATATAATGTTCATACTGCACAATCAAAGCAGCACATCATGAGCAGATAACAGAGTGCGGGGTGGACAAAGAGGCAGTGTATCGCATAGCAAACCCTCCACCCCTTCACGCCAGTTACCATCGCAGGTATATTTCAGATCTGTGGGAAACACTGAAACACTGTTTCAAAACACTTGGTTCATTCACATTGAATCATTTGTTCATCATTGGTTAAGCCTACAAAACAATGTAAATGTTTACCTTTTTGTTAAATTGCTTTGCAAAAGTAGATAATGAGCTACATGCTTAACCACATGAATAAATAAATCAAGTTAATAACTAAATTTTACATTTGGGTTATGGCCATAAATTCCTGTATTTTACAGCTGGAGAATACAGTTTCACAAACAGTACGACAAATATGCTATAAATATAAACATGCAGTTAGTTGATGCAAACAATGGGTCACCAAACTGGTGAATGTGAAATGCAGTGTGTTGTGCTTCGTGGAATAACATGCCTTGTTATGACCTACTGTTTTGCTCAGCAGGGCTTTTATTACACAGGGTGAGACGTGTGACACATCAGTGTTGTGTAAGCCAGCTGGTTAACTCCCTAGGCAAACACGCACAGACTCTGCTGGTTGGTCAGCCTGAGTCACTAGCTTCCCGATACTGCCTTCTTGTTAATTTGCATATGGTCAAACAACCGCACACCACAACTAGTCTCTGTTAAGTAGATAGAACCTGTGCTGCAGCGATATCGAAAACATTTTCACCTACTGTGCACAGAAAGAATGTGGTTCACAAAATGGTGGCTGTTCTTGTTGACACAACATTCACAGGATTATGGGAGTTATTTTACCTCCCCTACAAGCTTGACTAAGGAAGGCCTGAGCTTTTCGGAAACAAACCTGTTCTTCAGCAATCCTGCCATTGCACCACTAAGCTCTTTTATTTATTAATTAATTAATTAATTAATTAATTTATTTATTTATTTTGTCTCCGTGCCTCTAACGAATGGTGATAAATGTACTTGTTAATTTATTGTGATTCTCTGAGCGGTGGCTACAGGCTGCACCTGATTAGAGAGGCATTGACACTGCCCTGGTGAGGTCACCTTTCATAAAGAAATTGATTGGACAGGAATCCCCATAAACCCCCATAACCCCAGCATTATACACAGGTTTCTGGTACTGTAAGCTCACTCACTCAGTCAGTGACTAGCTAGTTTTTATCAGCCATGATTGTACAATCAAGGTTGAACAATTGTATGGCAAAATAAATCAACTGATAGTTTTGCAGGGTATATCTTGAATGAACGATCACCCCCCTTCCCTGCAAACATGTGGCATGGTCTTTATTTTTACACATCTTACAGGTAAAAATAAAATATTACTTGTGCTAAACTAACTTATACTAGTGTATACATTAAATTAAAATATAGGTTAATATGAACTTTTACATTAATTTATTAGGTTTATATTTAATCAGTTTACCAGAATCAAAAATGTAAACAAAAAATATAATCAAACCAGAAAAGTACTAGACTATACAGTCACCTCTTTGATGCTGACTATCGGGAACCGAACTGGCTGCCGTATCGTTTGAGTGTCACACGTTTAATTGGTTTGATGTCCCATGTCCTCTATGGGTGAGGACACCATCCAAGAGCCATTCTAGATCTCTCATGGCAGGTCCCCAACATTTGTCTCGTACATCAAACTCCACAACAGGGCAGACAATGGCAATGATCTGTGAACGTCGCCAGGTCTGCACAGTCCCAAGCAAAAATATTGAATATTGCAGGTCATCTTTGGATGCTAATTAATGTATCAGTTTAGAGTACACCTCTAAAAATGTATTTGTATTCTTGTACATCCCTGACATTGAGCTAAGCCACGCACAGACATTATAAAGCCCCCACAGCAATGATTGGTCATACTGTATCACAGATTTCCACAAGCACAGTGTCTTATGTATAGCCTGGCTATGCATGACTATTGATCTCAGATCAATTTCTTTTGTTGAGATTATAGTCTGGAAATTATAGACACCAGACAGGCTAACAGGCTGCTAGTCATGGACTCCAGGGCCAATGAGCCCAGGGGCAGACATCTTGCCCGCTCTGCATTTTGCCTTCAGGTTAATCTAGTTACCAGGCAGACAATCTGAAGAACCGGAGAGACAAGTTAGCACACACAGAGGTACATGTCATGTAGAGAACATGTCTCCAAAGCTTCAGCATGTTCTGCGCGTCGGAACGACCCTGTCCCGAACACTGATGCGTGCACTCACTGCATAAAATTGACTCCCACGCACGCACACACACACCCATGTGCACTTAAGTGCAGGCACTGTGAGGCTGCACTGTCTGTTGCGTATTCTGTTCAGGTGGAGCGCACGGACAGTGAGGCTAACGCAGGCGGAGAGTGCACCAACATGCATCTCAGCATCTCTGTTATTCAGCGTCCAAGTCCTCCAGACCTTCGCTAATATGTCCAATAGCCTAGATATTAGGGCTGCGTATTGGCAAGAATCTGGCGACACGATACGTGTCACGATACAGGGGCCACGATTCGATATATTGCAATATTGTAAACAATGCGATATATTGCGATTTCTGATTTGTGGAAAACTGTTCTAGCAATGCTAATGTGTGGTGCCACCACAAATAACACTTGCTCAGGGACTGCAGATGGAAATGAGTTTAAAGATAAATCTGGTAACAAGCATCTTTCCTCTATATAAGAGGTTAATGTATTTTGTACATGATCCCTTTTACAAATAAATTGAGTGGAAAAAAAATAAATGTGTGTGTATACTGTATATATGTACTGTATGTATAATTTTAATATATTTCCTGTTATTTAGAGAATAGATACAGTATCACAGAATCTATACAATATCGCACACTGTAATCTCGCGATACTCTGTATCAATTTTGCTGAATCCCCGTCCACATCCCATACCGGTCCCCCCCCCATCAACCAATCATCCTCTGCCCCTGACATTAGTGGCCATTCATCGAGTGGCATTTCACTCAGCCATTCAATGGCCAGTCAGTCTCTACTAAACCCCTCTGCCTTCTAACCTCAATGAGTACTCCAGTTTAGCTTCGCGCTTATCTTGGCCACAGCACAGCCTTGTGGCGGCCATAAATCTCTTATCTGAGCTTTTTATATACGGCGCCAGATGATCTGTCTCTGTCTCACTCTAGTTTTTCTTTCTCATGCCTTCACAAACCTCACCAGCACTTCCATGACCTCATCTCTCTCTCATATCAAACAGATACATCTGCCCATAGGATAGCAGACCTAATGTGAAAATTCGAGGTGCTACAGCCCTTGCAGACTTTTTTTCTTCAAATGTAATCTCTCTGACATTCAGTGCAGGTGTGTGTCTGTCTGTAGGTGGGTGGGTGGGGGTGTGTTTGTGCACTCTGCCTGAAGGTGTGTGAGGTTATGAGGGGCCAAGGATTGGCCTTGGCTCGTCTTCACCCATTCCATGATGTCACTGCTCATTTAATATTCCCTTTCTGTGTGAATCTCTCTAGCCTGACCGCATGCGTGTGTGTGTGTGTGTGCGTGAGTGTGTTGGGGGGGGGGGATTAGTGGGAACGTTCCTAAGGGACAGAGCTGTCAGTCTGGTGTTAATCCACCAGATGGTTTTGATTCCTGTGTTTGATTTGTTTTCTCAACTCTCTCTCTCTCTCTTTCAATCTGTAATGTGGCCACCTGTGTGGGAGTACGTCCTACCGTATCTCACATTTCCCCTCCTCTCTCCCCTCCCCCCCCTCCCATCAACAGTCCAGCCGTCCACGCCCAGGTGCTATGCCGAGGGACCCACCGAGGTGGGCAAGGACGTGGTGATGAGGTGCACGTCCAGCGAGGGCACCATGCCCCTGCAGTACTCCTGGGTGAAGACCAGCGACACCAAGCTGCTGCCGGCATCTGCCGTGCTGGGTACGAGACGCTCCTGGAGCACTACCAGACTAACAGAAATGTGTTGGCTCTCGCTCTTGCTCTCTCACGTGCTCACTCACTCTCACAAACGCACGCACACACACACACACACCTTGCCAGACATGGGAAGGTCACTTGTGTATACATATCAGTGTCCTGAGGTGCGTTCAGAACTGAGGCAACCGTTTGCTTTGAACATGACATTTGAACGTTGTGTGTAAACATTCCAAAATTATTACTTCCTCAAGCACCAGTGTGTGACGTGTGTACCTCCTCAGACTGTATCCTTGTGTTTGCAAATGTTTCTCGGCGAGCTCAAAGCACGCGGAAAACTGTTTTCGCCAACGTTCTTTATGTTCGCCAATTCTGAACGCACCTCTGGCGACTGATTTCGCCGTGGTGGAGATGCTCTTGACCAATAGGAACATGTGGCCGTCCCTTCCTCCAGACCTCGTGGCAGGCACCATGACTGTGAGGAACGCA
This sequence comes from Typhlichthys eigenmanni, assembly GCA_027564635.1. Classification (NCBI taxonomy): domain Eukaryota; kingdom Metazoa; phylum Chordata; class Actinopteri; order Percopsiformes; family Amblyopsidae; genus Typhlichthys; species Typhlichthys eigenmanni. The sequence goes on from JAODUK010022109.1 coordinate 18,244, forward strand.
TCTTCCACGGCTTCGGGCTCCTACACGTGCACAGCCTCCAACCGTGTGGGCAGCCAGCAGTGCGTCATGCAGCTCAACGTTGTTCCACGTAAGCTTTTTCTCCCTCCTCCTCCTCTTTACAAGAAAACAACCTTTAGCATATATGCTGAAAAGAGTGGTATTTAGATTTCCACAGTTAATTTGTAATTAAACGATAAGGTTGTTCTTGTAACATCCCTGGATAGGAGAAACTAAACACTGACATCTAACTTAAGTGTGTGTGTGTGTGCTGGATTCACTTTGGTCAGTGAATCGTGAGATATGAACCTATTGCTTTTTGGGGGTTACGAGTTAAACAGTTTGACCACCGCTGCATTAGACGAGATAATAAGCAATGATTGTTTGCTGATAAGAAGGTCCAATGTTTTCCCCCTAAACCGATAGCACACCAAGGACACGGAGGCCGACATCGACCGACTTGTCACAGCTGCGCTGGGCAAATGAACGTGGTCGCTTTCTTGTGTTGCTGGCAGTGGCGCGTTCCCACGGCAACAGTCAATTGACAAACGGTCCTAATGAAATCCCCCCACCCTCCACCTAAACCAGTCCAGGAACACAGTGTACCTATGAGACATTGTCTTGAACTGTATTGTTATATTTCAAGTGCTTGGAGTGTCATTGTTGCACAGGCTTGTGCCTAGTTTGACCTCTAATCTCTCTTCTTCTGTGGTGTCTGTCTCCCGGACCCCAACACAGCTGACACGTGTGCAAGCGGTAGTTTGACCTCTAATCTCTCTTCTTCTGTGGTGTCTGTCTCCCAGCCCCCAACACGGCAGGCATCGTGGCCGGAGCCATCATCGCCGTACTGCTCATCCTCCTCATCATCGCCATCATCCTGTTCTGCTGCTGCCGCGCCCGCAACAAGAAGAAGTACGAGAAGGAGATCTGCAATGAGATCAGGTAGGACCGGGGGGGTACCTTGTCCTCTCACCCCGCGCCCATGTTGTAATGAATCAAAGCGGGAGGAGGGAGGAATCGTTAACGCTTGGCAGTCCGTCTGTCATCATCGCCCTAATCATCGCGGTCGTCGTGGCGTCGACTCAGCGTGCACAAAAACAGGACGCAGATGGCCGTGAAAATGGTTGCCGCTCCATCTGCGCTTTTGAGCCAACAGACCCCCCCGCCCCCCACCCCCGGCCCCCGGCCGTCTTTCAAATGAACAGCTGTGGTAATCATTTTGAAAGCTTTGTTTGCTCTGTGGGTCCCGTGCCTGTTGCTGACTACCCCCCCACCCCCCACCACACACACACACACACACACACACACACACACACAGTGAGGCCTTTTATCCATCCTGCACAGGGCCTCCAGCCTCCATCACCACTGGTGTGGCCACCTCCCTCCACTGTACCACACTGTGTCTACCAATATTTTTGTGAGGTGTAATCCTCACAGAGGATTACACCAACTTCTCTCTCTCTCTCTCTCTCTCTGTTTCTCTCACACACACCCCATCCCAAACAGGCGTGGGTCCCGCAGGTTCATTTTGATTGAGCTCCTAACTGGATTATTGCTGTTTATTAGTTGTTCGTGGGGAGGAAGGCGGGGGGTGAGGGTGGGGTAGATGGTGTGTGAAGGTATTGTTAATCCTATCCTTAAAGGGACACAATAGGGTTTGTGTTGTGTTGACCATATGCTTCCAAACTGTCAGGAAGGTACATTTGAATCCTCTGCTATTGGTGCAGCATGGTGAATGTGGACGTTTGTAATGTACAACAAAGACTACTAAGATTGTGGCATTATAATGAGCGTGTTCTCGATGTGTGCATGTGTATAGCTAAACGCGTCAATCCAGAACAGTAAAGCACGAACGACGCAACTGACTGTCCTAGTTGAATATTGTTCAACCCACATTGTTCCCAACCCATAGCCAAACTCCTTGCATCCTTGTGTAACCTGGTGGTCAGTCTACTGGCGTTTGCGTTCATTAAATGTACGGTAATTTAAATGTTAAGCCATGCTGAACGCAGGCAGGGGTGTGTAAAAGCTTTCCCTAGACACCTCATCCATGTCTGCCTCTGCTTCACCTCTAAGCGGCAGTTCTTTGAATGGCCACTTGAGGCTGGCTCCAATAGGGAGTCAATCCTCAGACCGCTGTGACAGAATGCCCAACTTAAAGCAAAAATAAACATGTTTATAGCCTACAAAAATAATAAGATCTATTTTGTCTCAATAGCTAGTTTTCCTGTCCATGGCTGTTTGTGGGTTAATTTTTCTATAACTTGTATTAAGAGTCAGCACTGTTTCAACAACGCTTCAAACCCGTTCCTTCCTTATGCGGCCTGTGTTCTCCTCGCAGGGAGGACGTTCCCCCGCCCAAGAGCCGCGTCTCCACGGCACGCAGCTACGTGGGCAGCCAGCGCTCTTCCCTGGGCTCCATGTCGCCCTCCAACCTGCACGACTACACCCTCAAGACGCAGTACGACAAGATCCCCTCCTCTGAGGAGTACGACCAGCCCCCGCTGCACGCCCCCCTGCCCCCGCCCTCAGCCCCCCGCATGGCGGGCCCCAACCTCAGCCGCATGGGCGGCATCCCAGTCATGGTCCCGGCCCAGAACAGGGACGGCTCCATCGTCTAGCCCCGCCCCCGCCCAGCTCCTGGTCAGTGGGATGGGACTGTGCTTGGAGTCGGGGGAGGGACGGGAAGGGAAGGGAGGGGTGGGGGGGATATTACGTCATCAAAGTAAGGACTGGAGTAAGGACTACTAAGCCGGGCTGGGGGATGCCTTGGCCTGCTAGTAAGGCTGACTCACGGCTCTTTTCTAACTTGGATGGAATGTTTCCTGTACGCAGGCCTGGTTCTGGTGCGGCACAAGGACCCTATCAGACAACAATTAACTTTTTTTATTTTTTATTTTATGAAGATGATGACAACAAAAAAAGGTCTTTCATGAATTGTACTTCCTGGACTTGATCATTTGAGGGTTGATATTGGCATTTAACTGGTTAACGTGCAAATTTTCTTGTACATAACCCGAACGCATGATGTTTTTTTTATTTTCTTCTTCTTTTTTAATTTTTTTTTATTCTAGACACCTTTCTTTTAGAAATATGTTCGAAGCAAATCCAGACCTCTGATTGGTCAGGGATGTGTACTTGTATGTATGTATAGGTGTGTGTGTGTGCGTGCATATGTGTGTATGTGTACATGAAAGGGTTTGGCAATGTATAGCTACTGTCTATTGATGAAATGCCCTCACTACCATATAAGTAGGCATTTATTTTTATTAATCAAATCTCCTCTGAAAATGTTCTTAACGTTTTTTTAATTCCATGAATTTAATGTTACAAATATAATGAACAAACAAAGAGCTTTACATTGAAGAGGAAAAACTCACGGTGTTGTGAAGGAATTTTAGAAAAGAAAAAAAATATATATATACATATTAATGAAACATTACTTTATTTTTTTTTTATTCCATATAATTAATTTATTTTTCCATATTCCTGGTTGTTCTGGTCCTATTTAGCTGCTTCAGTATCATCTACTGTAGGTCAGCCATTTGTTGTTTGGACTGTCCAGTCGGGGGAGGGGGGTGGGCAAGGTGAAGTGCAGGCATTGTATCTAGTGGATTATTCCTTCTCATTCCACCCCCTCCCCCCCCCCCCCCTGTAGAGGCTGTGTATGGGGACGTTTAGGATAAGGGGGGTTAGGCTTGTCATCGAGGTTCACTGAGCTATCTCATTTGATTGCGTTTGACTGCCTCCCGAGCCCCAACCTCTCTGATCCAGCAGGGCATTGAGATGCTCCACCTCTCTCAAACACGCGCACACACACACACCTTATTGGCAAGACGTCAACAGCAGCCGCCACTCTTAACGTATCGTCTGCGACCTAGCCGTGACCTGCGGTCCAAAGACCTGACATACTTAATCCACCTTATTTGCAGTTGCATTACAAGGAGCCAATATTTTGATTAACCTTCTCCCTCAGGTCAATATGAAAACGCCTTAGCAGGCATTCGCCGCAGTAGTTATCCTTTGCGATGCAAGATGGTGTGCACTGTGCACGTGAAGAAAGAATGTGTCTACAAACATGATGAAATTTGATAATCAGCTGACAAGGCTGACGCACGCGTTCCATTTGTTACTTCTTGACCTTCACATCTGGTTTGCTTCTTGCTGACAAGAAATGGTGCCCTGCTGAAGCCAATCTCCCCAATTTGTCCCAGTACAATATGCACCATTGGGAATTACATTATTATTATTTTTTTTGTGCCTTCTCAACCCTGTTTATTTGTGTGTGTGTACACTGCTATACTACAGGTGGGCAATGTAGCCAGTTGCAAGTTAAGATGGTGTCTACTACGCCACCGGACTGGCTGTAATAAGTCATCGGCATGCCAGTGATCGTTTTGGTTATGCTTTATTTGTCCAGAGTTTGCTTCTCTTTTGTGAGTATCTGATGGTTGTTCTGATGGCTGAGACATCAATTCATTGTCTGTTCTTTTTCATTTGAATGAATGGCTTTATGTGCTTTTTTTATTTTAACTACATGAAGGTTTTTTTTGCTCTTTATTTAAATATGCTGTAGACACACTATGTAATCACAGTTTAATGATAGAATGATGATGCTTGTACTGTACTGAGATCCAGTGGCTTCTTGTCAGTTCAGGCAGTTCTGCCATTGTACACATGTGTTTGTGTATTGGGTGGATTATTAAGGGGAGGTGGCAGGTGTAGGAATCCCTCAGTCCATATTACTGGTATTATGTGACAAGCACTGTAACTGTAACACCACGTCCACTCTAACACTAACAGTAAAGAAAGTGAAAGTTTGTTCCCAACCAACACAACAATACTTATCTGTCAGTCATTTTTAAACCCTGGAAAGTGTGTGAGACACATAAGATGGCAGTTGTTTGCTTTTGTGGATGAGGCCCCTCGAGTAGTAGTTCCACCTGCTGTAAACTACAGAGTCATCCCTCCCTCTCTGCTAGGAACATTGACAAGTACCACTAATATTAACTGTAGCATACTAATAACATTAATTATTTCTTTGAGGTTTCCACACTATATGAAAACTGTTTTATTTCTTGTGCTTGTATTTTGTGCTGTATTTTTGAATAATAAAACTCATCCAAAATGATTACAGAAAACCGTGTCTTGATTTCCGCAACCAGTAGTAAGATTAAAGATGCAAACTAATTGTCCATTGCTTTTGCTCTGGGGAATCAACCTTCTTGCACCCTTTTCCTGTGATTAATTTTGAATCTGGCAGCGATGTTCACCCTTAACACTAGGTGAGGTGACTTTTCTAAACAATTAATGACTGTAATTATCCAATGAACAGGCACTGGCCTATAGTTGCGTCGACGTATCAGTGTAAACAGATGTGTCTATGACCCAGCTTGTGACTGAATAGTGCCTGTCTGCCATCCCCTGATTGGTTTATTATTCCACAACTGTTCTCGTTCGTTATTGGTTCGTTGGCAAGTACAGGTGTTGGCCGGGACCCATGATTATCTTTAGTGCGCACTATGGCTAATCCGACTTGCTGTAGGCTACAGTACTAGCGTACATTAGCTTTCAAATGAACCAAGCCGAATGCTGTGAAATACCAAACGATTGAAGAAGGAAACAAAATTGTGTTCGACCACTATGTAGCTTACATCTATCAACACGGGAATTGTTTATTTCTGTTTTGCACACGTGACTTTACGTGTCCATGATCTTGACTTGCGGACGGATCGATATAACACTGCTACCTGCTCAGTAGGCTACAGGCAGTTGACAGATGGTCAATAAATAAAAAGACTAAAGCACTTAGTGGCACTGCTAATCGGACATCCATAGCTAAAATTGGATGCCAGTAATAGATAGGGGCCCTGGAGCATTGATATGCGGCCAGCCGCCAGTAGAAGTCACTCATGGATCCTAATGACTCCCCAAGTAGCACTGCATCGACGAGCGCTCTGGACGTGCTGAGTTCATTGAACTATTGCCTCTCCAACACTACGGCTGAGTTACAACGTTCGACCCGCCATAACCATCACCCAGTAAATCAACACGGTACGTAATGGCACTTTTATGGCCGAACATACTAAACATTAATTTAAAACACATAAGTGATGTGCGCCACTGAACGCGTAGGATTTGGATTTATGGACTATAATATGCGCTGTTCTTATCTCATTGAATAAATACACAATGAGACACCATAGCCTACACTTCGTCCCTGAATGTCCTCCAGCACAATCTCTATTTGTAACGCGTTGTGTGCCCTCATTCACAGGGGGAGAAAGAGAGCGAGAGAAAACAAGAGAGCTATATGCACCTGGGGATTTGTGGCCGCCTCCCATCCCACCACCACAGCTCCTGGACCCTGGATAAGGTATTAATTGTTCGCTGTGCTTATTGGTTCTCCAGGATGGTTTCCTTGGCAACCTTATCTGGTTGTACACAGTCTATCCTGGCTGATGGGGATGATTTATCTTGTAATGCGTGATTTGCTCCCTGCTGACACAAAAGGGGCCCTCTAAAAGCATTGGTTTCATCAAAGCTTCTTACTTCCAACTTGCTCTCTGCCTGGCAGTAAAGCATTTTCAGTTTTTCTAAAGCTCAGTCAGGTATGAAGGTGTTGATGTTTGCTTGTAGATCATGCATAAAAGAGGGCGCTTCATTGGCATTCAGCAACACCTGAATGTTACCATGGTAGTTTATATTTGTATGTAACCCTTGATAACTAATTTATGCACCAATATGTTTATCATTGATTTGTGAAAGGCCTTGCACCTAATCTAGTGTTACATATCGCTCAATGTGAGAAGTTGTCTCTTGACACGGCTGAACATACCCTAAAATCAGGCCCGGGGTGGGTAATCGGGAGAATCGGGAGAATTCCCGGTGGGCCGCTTGGCTTTTGGGCCGCTCTGGGATTT
>JAODUK010022120.1:6865-22651 GCA_027564635.1 Typhlichthys eigenmanni
GCTGGCGACTTAGGAACAGTCAACAAATTACTTTGAATCATAAAGATTTTAATAATAATGAACAGCAGTGAACAAATGACTAAGAACCGGTTCATGCATCGTTTAGGAACCAAAACCATTTTAAAAGTATCGATTTGGAACCAGAATCGTAAAAAACCCTAACTATACCCAACACTATAGGCCAATACATAGTTTACCATGCAACGTTCCTCCTTCACGGACGTTATGGTCCAGCGCTGTCGATGCATTACCACCACTTACTGTCTACAGTACGTCATGCATTACCACCGTCTACACTTTTTAACAAGGTTACAGTTAACGACATTTGCTCATATTTGCCGACCCGGCAAAAACACACACTTTAACACGTAGGGATAGGTAAAAAGTTTACATTTACTTGTACACAAACAATGGCCAAGGTCATAACATTTAAATTAACCACTGGGAAAAGAAAAAAGAAAGCACATTGAGAATGATGTACCACTTCGGGACCGAAAAGTTTTTCCTTGCTTGTTTTAATATACCGTACTGTAAAGCCTACATTGAATGTACATATAACCCATACAGCTCTGCTTCATGTAAAGTGTAGTCAGGTGTAATCAGACCAGGTTATATCAGAAGCTGAATGGGCCACATCATCAAGTACACATTATATTAAAAGCAGGGTTAGTCATTCTTGAATACTTGCCAACTTCGAGCTCAAATAAAAACAATTCCTCCACACATTGAAACACATTGTGAAGCAAAATGTACTTCAACGCCATTGTTGTTGTGAGCGGTGTTCACCACTTCATTTATGTTCCTATTAACGGAGTCAGGGCTGTGTAGAAGTGCCAGGTAATTTCTTTAAGCGCACACAGAACAGTAAGCTAGCAAAATGCAAGTAGATATCTGGTGTATTGGCTTACAATTAGCTTGCAATAGCGGACTACACCTTTACCACTACTACTTACTCAACATCACTGTGTGCTTCCCAGGGCGGCTGCATGCAGCTCATCAACGCCTTGATCAGCCGCGCCGAGGAGCTGGACTTCAGGATCCACATCCGCTCCGAACTGCTGAGACTGGGACTCCGGGACATGTTGATGGTAGCCAGCGCTCACACATGCAAACACACACACACACACTATCACACGCGTGCCCGTGCACCCACACGCACCCACACACACACTATCACGTACACGCACACACACACTATCACATGCATGCGCATACACACACACGCACGGATGGACACGCACAATCACATACACGCGTATACACACACACACACACACACACACACACACACACATGGATGGACAAACGCACGCACTCAGACCTGTCTTTCTCTCCTGCTTTCTCTGTCTGAATCACTGCTATAGCTGTCAGCAACACACACACACACACACACAAAGGCTCTGTCATTCTGTCTCGAGGTCTCTGTCACTGTGACTGACAGCCATGGCGGCATGCTGAAACTTTCTCAACGTGTCCAAACTCTCAAGACTCCTACTCACCCCCCGCCCATCCCCCGCCCCCCAACTCCCACCCTTGTTCTGCAGGAGATCAGGGAGATCGAGAACGAGGAGCTCCGGGTGCAGCTCATGGTGTTTGACGAGCAGGCCGAGGACGACTCCGAGGAGCTCAAAGGGCGCCTCGACGACATGCGCATCGAGATGGAATATCCTTCCGCCTGACTAGCCGACTAGCCGCGCCAAGTGGCTCCTGGCCTTCTGCCCCCCCCCCCGCTTTCCATTTAATCATGTTGCAAACGCTTGTCTCACTGCTATAATCAGATGCAATGACCTGATCTTATCTGAAGCAGGTAGACCTTGCTCAGCATGACACTGACATTAGAAATCCCTTGTCACTGTATGCTCGAATGTACATAGCTGTAGACTTTGACATTGACCTTAGATGTTAAATATTTATGTGACCGCTGGGAATATTTTACGGTAAGTCTGGAATCAGTTCAACAAAGGCTGATTTTAACAGGTGTCTCATAACCATATAAAATCCACAACTAATGCTATTGTCCGCTCAGGTACATTGTGCAAGGTTACCTAGAACTCTGGATTTATTGCATTTTCCATCATGCAATGTATTTACTGTAGACTTCCAGCTAGCAATTTCCTTTTTAAATATTTAAAATATACTGTATATATATTTTTATATAATGTTTATATAATTATGTATAAGTTCTTGTTCACCATCAAAGGTAGACATTTAAAATGCTGTTTTCTGATATTTAATTACTTACTTTACTATTCTAATAATATTGGTGTTGTAGTCTTTAAGGCCACGCAGTCCTATATTTTACCACCAGGTGTCACAAGGGTGCATCTCTTGGTTCAGTCATTTTCCTCCTCCTAGCACAGAGGAGGGAAACGCCTGGAGCTGCTTTTAACACAGCCAGCATTAGAAGCATTAAAACCCTACAACTAAAATTAGGAAAGATTTGCTTCTCTATTGCAGATGACATGGTGTAACCTGCTGTAGTTTTTCCATTAGCTGGCATTATATAATCAGGATGCTCTTTGGCCATAAAATACTGCTGTGTACGTAAACACGTATGTGATAAAACGTCATGTAATACATGTGCGTTTCTATGTATCTCAGCCGGTCTATTAGAACACGTTATGTTATGAAAGTCACATTCATAGCCTTACTCTGCTGAAAGAGGAGGTGGGTGTCCATATGTCTGCATGCTTCTGCTGTTTATGTGCCGTTAGTCGTCCTTAATGTCAGTGGGGGTACTGACCTGAAAGAGGTGTTTGAGGTCCTCTACAACACCGTGAAGGACTCCAAAGCTGAAGGCCACTTCCTGTCTCTGCTTCAGCACCTGCTCCTTATCCGCAGTGACTACATGGCCAGGTACGCACGCGCACACACACACATTTCTGGTCATTAGTGTTTACATAGTTACACACACACACACACACACACACACACACATTTCTGGTCATTAGTGTTTACATAGTCACACACACACACACACACACACACACATTTCTGGTCATTAGTGTTTACATAGTCACACACACACACACACACACACATTTCTGGTCATTAGTGTTTACATAGTTACACACACACACACTTCTGGTCATTACTGTTTACATAGTTACACACACACACACACACACACACACATTTCTGGTCATTAGTGTTTACATAGTTACACACACACACACACTGCTGGTCATTAGTGTTTACATAGTTACACACACACACACACACACACACACTCTTCTGGTCATTAGTGTTTACATAGTTACACACTTCTGGTCATTAGTGTTTACATAGTTACACACACACACTCTTCTGGTAATTAGTGTTTACATAGTTACACACACACACACTCTTCTGGTCATTAGTGTTTACATAGTTACACACACACACACTTCTGGTCATTAGTGTTTACATGGTTACACACACACTCTTCTGGTCATTAGTGTTTACATAGTTACACACACACACACACTCTTCTGGTCATTAGTGTTTACAGAGTAATACCCACATGCTCATTAATGAACACATTATGGTAATGTCCATTGTGACACCGTATCACAAAACAGCCTTAGTTTCTCCCAGACACTCTCCACCTCTCTGTCACCTCTCCACCTTGCTCTGCGCTCCTCCACCTCGCCAGTGCCCTTTCATTAGGAGCATTTGTTTTTCCCCCGCGCGCCGCTCTGACACCGAAGTGAACACACACGCAGGAGTCTAACTCCATTATAATAGAAAGGAGCACCTTCACCCCCTTATCACCAGGAATATGCTAATGTGTCTCCCTCGAGGGGCTCTCAGCGAGAGTGAGAGACAAGTCGGCGGTGGAATAGCCGAGAGAGGGGTCGCGTTAAGAGGCGGTGTGGCAAACGTGTGCATGTACACACACGCGCACACATTGCAGCGTTGAGCACACAGCAGAGTTGAGACGCCAGTCTTGCTCGTTGGTCCTCTGTCGCCCTGATAGTGTCAGACCGGCGGGAAATCGCCGCCCCTGTCGAACGCTGGGTATTTGGGTGGTGGTCGTGTGCGTGCGTGTGTGTGTGAGGCGAGGTCAAACGGAGAGACGGTTGGGGCGAGGGCACCGGGCACCACGTCCGACTCGTCCTCTACTTTGTTACTTTGCGTCCTTGGAACCCTGAGCGGCTCATATGTGGCGGCGTGCCCCCTTCTCTCCTACAAGCCTCTGTGCTGTTTAGTCCGCCTACACCCCACCTGTTCACTGACGTGAACAATGACAACCCACAGTGTACTCAAAGCGACACGAAGGGGTGGGTGGGGAAGAACAACAACAACCACATTAATTTACGTCTCTGAGCACATCAGCTAGCCACACGTGCAGTGCTATCTGTGTGCATTTCCATAAACATTTTAAAACAGGTCTCACTCCCACCGCAATTGGCCTCAGCTGAAGTCTTTGCTGTCAGCCACTGTCCCCTCCAGCTGTTGTAGCTCGACACAATAGAGGTGCTCTGTAATGGAGTCCAGGGGGAGGGTTGTATTCCAGAAGAAAACACAGCTGGGAAATGGCACCGCAGTGTGTGTGTGTGTGTGTGTGTGTGTGTGTGTGTGTGTGTGTGTGGTGGGGGGTGTGTTCAATCAATGCAGGTAGAAATGGAGAGGTGTAATAAATTGAGAGGGAGAGAGAGAGCGGCACATTGAATGTAAGCGTGTTGGTGCAGGACTGAAGGAATCCATGCTGTTTATATTATCGTGTTTTCTCAGATTCTGCTGCTTTTAATCTCCGCTCACAGATGGTGGTCGGTGGAAGGAATTATGAAGGGGGGGACTACTTGCAAAATATAACACCAGTGAACATTGTAGCCCCTCAAAATAATTTGCATGGCAGTGTTTTATTGTCGCACGTTGAAGAGTTGAAATCTAAACCTGAGGGATCTGTGCCAAACAGTACATGATGTTCTAATTACCTGCGTGGCCAGGTTCATCAGCAGGTGCGTGGTCTGACCCGTCAGCCCTAATGACTGTTCCAAAGTGGGACACTAGATGGCACTCTGACTCCACGGAAAAAGACCCGAGGTTTCAGTACAGTTGGGAGGGAAAACTTTTGACAAAAAGTGAGTGAAGTGAATAGATCGAGACGGAACAAGTGTGTTTTTGTGTGAGAGAAAGACAGAGAGAGTGGGGAAAATATAAAGTATCGAGTTTGTGACGCAGGGTCAGGGAATCAGACACCTCCGAAATTGAGTGTCTGCCGGAAGATCAGACATGGGATGACACACGACCACACGCGTGCGCGCGTGCACACACACCCACGCACACTAACACACACGCAATCAATCTTGGTGACAAGCGACTCAAACTGTCACGCTCGCAGCAGACAGACGCGCTCGGTGGGCCGACAAAGACAGAGTGGCCAAATATGTGCGATCACATTCATCTGAATCAGGCCGTCACGCGGCCTTCCAGCCATTTGCCAATGCTTTGACCTGTCACACACACACACTCTACCAGGCGCTCTATACTGATGTGGTAAAGCGCACCGATAGGCTGTCATGCTCTCATCTACGGTTACGCAAAGTGATACTACCTTTTTTGTTTTATTCCTCCTCCTGGGCTGTGTCTGTAGCCTCGGAGCCTGTGTCTGTAGATCTCGCGAGCTTCAGTTTCATTTCGCCGTGAGAATCAGTTTTCAAAGCCTCGGAATCATCTTGAATGTGTCCGAGTAGCAACTGAACTCTCCAATCAGCGTCGTGTTTATAGATATACGGGCGTGGTTTAGGTGTGCCGACCATGGTGCCGACAGCAAAAACGACCAGATGGTTCATCCAATCAACTGCCAAGTATTTTTTTGAAAGTACAGCCATTCACAAACAGTTTCAATGTACGGCTCCCCAGATGGACTTGTGACAACAATTCCTCTGTGCATCCCTGGCTAACCCCCCCCCCCCCGTATCCCCCACAGGCCCCAGTACTACAAGCTGATAGACGAGTGCGTGGCGCAGATCGTGCTTCACCGGAACGGCAGCGACCCTGACTTCAAGTGCCGCCACGTCCCGGTGGACTTTGAAAGCTTGATAGGTGAGCATGCACACACACACATGCGCTAATTGTACACGTTCCCCGCCCCTTGGCTGTCTCTCAAAAGCCCCCCCTCACCCCTCTGTCGGTATTTAATTGATCTGCGGCGACTGCGCAGTATTGGAGGCGGCTGTCGTCACGGACAACAGTTTTCAAGGTCGTTCATGGGATCCATGGGAACACTCTCCTCCGAAAAGGTTCAGCTCGTTTATTCAAGGCGGACATCGAGGCTCTCGTTGATCCCGCCCGAACACAAATGGATTTGCACACGCACACCTACACTAGGCTGTATATAGATTGTCAAGCCCGCGCAGTTATGCGGAACAGCCACATGGTGGAGCCATAGAGGGGAATGTGCTCCAGCTTGGGCTTATGAGTTTGACAGCTTTGTCTTTGTAAAGCCAAAGTACGACCACGGCTTAGCTGTCATGGTGAGAGATGAAACCGTGTTGACTCCCTGAACTTCTCTTAAATTAAGACACTTGACACACAAAGGCCTAATAATAGTTTTTTTTATCGTTTTCTTTTTTAGGCATCGCTGATTAATGACTTTGATACTTGACATAGATATAAATGAGTCTCATGACATAGTTGTCATTCCCTCTGAGCTACTGGTGTGCCCTTGAGCACAACTGGTAACGCTGCCAAGTTGAGGACAGCACCATGCACTCAGTGTTCTGAAATGACACGCAGACCAATAAAGTATCGCATTATTATTCTTGTGACCTTTTCACTTGTCATCCCAAATCTTTTCCTCGCAGTTTACCTGTCACCGTCCAATAAAACAGAAATGCCAGAAAAGTGTGTGTGTGGACCACAACATATCTTTAGGCAAGGCAGTAGCCCATGCCTGCTCACTGGTTAACATCATTGCCCAAAGTTTACTACTAGATTAATGTGGAGCTTGTTTAGTCTAAACCAGAGCCATGTAAAGAGAGAGTCGCGCCATCTGTTCACTCCAACGGACCGTTTTTCCACAGCCTCTTTTCCACAACTCTTTTCTTTCCATGGCTCTGGGTTGGGTAACTGTTCTTTCCATGGCTCTGGTCTGAACAAATCCAGAGCAGACGAGAGGTCTGGGCCGCGTCTCAAGAGGTCACGGGTAGGGTCTCCTCCATCGCTCGCTGCCTGAGTCTCTTAATGGCGCTGGTTCTAAATGTGTCCCGCTGTGTGTGCACCATCACACACACGCGTAAACTGGCCTCCTTTAAAACTGCCGGTGTTTATTGCGTACGGGAAGCAGCCTAATTCTGCCCCGCGTGCATTATTTAGTGCATCTTTGAACCGGCGGATATTTTGCACGTGGTCGCTAGATCCCTCCTTGCAGCGAAGTCTCTCGTCGAAGCCTGTCCCATTTACACCCCCCACCGTGACATAACCCCCCCCCCCCCCCCCCCTGCCGCCATATCTTCCCATCTCACACCCAGTAACCATGTAATCTCACTCACCAGGCTACGCTGCTACCCAAAAACACATCCCTTTCCTTCCCGTATTCGCACCTCTCGTTACTCTCCATGCCCACCCCCCCACAAGTTCTCTCTCCCCTCCTCCCATCAGTCACTGGGGGTGTAATGCAGAAGGTTGAACCTGTTCTCTCACCATCCAATTCAACCCAGCCACTGACTCCCACCGCTGGAACAGTCCTCCACACATTGTATTTCACTCTTCATTGTGTTTTGCATTAACCATCCCCCCCCCCACACACACACCCTTCACGCATGGTCTTTTCTCCCTCATTTATCTGTTCCTTCCCGCTTGGCTCTGGGGCATTATGGGTAACTGCCTCGTCCGGCCAATTGCCCTCTCGAGGTGTGTGTCGCCGTGCCAACCGACTCCGTCGCCACAACACCCTCGATCCACCAAGGGGGGTTGGTGGCGGTTGAGGGAGGGGGGGCGGGGCTTGACCACCTGTGGACAACTACTTGGCGTAGAACTCTCCCATTGGTCTGTGTGTCTTGCCCTTCCAGTCACCAGCCAATCAGGCTCAGGCTGCTTACGAGCTTCTATTTTTATTTATTTTTTGTCCTTTTCTTTCTTTTTTTTTTTTTTTTTTACCTACTGTGTTTTATAAAAAATAGAAAAGAGAATGATGGTGAAAGAAAGTGTTGTGAGATGTACTTTGGGAGAGGAGATTAGGTGCTCCCACTCACATACCACCCTCTGAGAACAAGTAAGGTGTGTGTGTGTGCATAATGAGATGCTGCTGCTCTTGTATCATGAATCTCGACTTTGAGAAAGAGACAAAAAAAATAAAAAGCTCTTGCTGTGTGTGTGTGTGTGTATACGTTATGTGCCAGACTGAATGGTGTGATGTCTTCACAGCCAGACAAGCCCATGTGCCTTGTCTGAACCTCACATTCTCTCTCTCTCTCTCTCTCTCTCTCTCTCTCTCTCTCTCTCTCTCTCTCTCTCTCTCTCTCTCTCTCCCCAGACCACATGGTGGATAAGACTAAGGTGGAGGCCAGCGAGACCAAGGCCACGGAGCTGGGAAAGAAGGTGACATTATGTGCATGCACATGGCACACGCGCACGCCTACATTGTTTGAACCCAGAGCCACTTGAACACAGTCATAAAATCCGCAGGCACCAGACGAACGTGGCATACTGTAAATCCTACCCCCCACACACACACACACACAAACACACGGGCGCGTGTGCATTCATGCACGTGCATAACGCACGCAAGCACACTCACACATTGGGACCTTTTTAATGAGATTCTATCTCACTGGTCTCCAGCAGACAAGCCTGCGACAAATGAGAGAGAACGGAGGGAGATGGAGAGAATGAGCACACACGCACGCGTCTGACAGCCACGTGGCAGAAGTGCTCTCGCTAGCTAGACACACACACACACACACACACACACACACACGGAGGGAGTAAATGCCTTGATTGCGGGGGGGGGGTGCTATCCCGGTGTTTCTGTCCCATTACAGGAGTGACAGGATAATTGCAAAGAGGGAGCTAGAACTAGCTTCCGTTTTGGCGCACACTCGCTCACACTCACACACCCTCCCACCCACACACACACCCACCCACCACGCAAACACACCAAGTGACATTCGTCAAACATTCAAACACGCACGAGAAGAGAATCGTATCCATTGAGCGTGCGTGTGACACACACACACACAGAACAGTAGTAGTTGTGTATGATGGAGTAATTGCACCCAGTCTTTTTGGCAGGGATTAGGGATGAGTGTCAGGATGCTGACAGTGAGAGGAAGGACTCTGCTGTCTGCAAATTAAACAGCTGTAAGTGTGTGTGTGTGTGTACATTGTGTGCGCACATCGTGCGTTCGCATGCGCGCACGTTGGTCTCAACAAATGTTTCTGGAATATCCTCGAAGAAAGCATCCTGGAAAGTTTTCTGAACACGAGGGAGCTAAAATTAGGCCTCCAATTAGGCCGCTTTCCCCGTCGGTTTCCACAGTACTAGATAGCACGTCTTAATGGGAGAGTGCGGCGCTATCTTGTCTTGGTGCTAGGTACAACCCCAGCCCACTAATCCCCACTAAAACACAGTGTAAGTTATACAATGCAACTGAAAAGCTCAATCCCACTGTAGGGAGAGAGACGTTTGAAGCTCTTTGAGATAGGGAAGGCGCTAAAGCTCCCCCAGTGGGAGGAGACGTGCACGCACACACACACACTCGGTACGTTCGAGCCCTGCCCATGTGTGGTAGCCCTCGGACTGAATATGCATGGGGTGGTGTTCATTTTTTTTCCCTCCCCTTCACAAATAATCTTAGGATGAATGATTTATGAACGATTTGACCTTTTCTGCCCCCCCACCCCCCCTTCCCCCACAACTTGTCTCTCCCAACCGCCTCCAAAAGTTCCTGTGAACAGAGCAGCAGTATTAAAACTTTAAATTGATTCTGCATGCATGCATGCATCCCTGGCTTGTGCTTTTTCTCAAAAACACTTGCATATGATAGAAAATAGGCTCTTGCTTGGTGTCCTAAGGCTTTATACAGTAATATTGTCAAAAATATAGATTTTAGTTTTTTTATACATTTTCCGCAGTATCGATATCGACCCTAGGAAAGTGTAGACTACCTCGTCATGTTATAGGCATGTCTTACTTTGAATAAAGAGCTAGAAGTTTAAGCCCTCAATTTTGTGTAAATAATCCCCCATGGTATCGAAAATGGTATCGACTATCGATATTTTTTTTACTATTGTCTCGAAGTTGGAAATGTCAGCATCGTGACAACACTATTATACAGTAGCAATCCTACTATGTCTGATATGTCTTTTTAAAATCCCAAAGCCTGGCCATTAAATGCAGCTGCAATAGTCCTTGAAAAGACCTTGAATCAGTTTATTGTATGTATTACACCGTACACACACAGTTTAAACTGTGTGTGTGTGTGTTGCTCTACCTGACATGTAACTGTACCATACAACAAGGCGAGTAACTCCTTCTTTATGCCTGCAACTACATATACTTTATTTTTGTATCTATGGGTCTATGCATCTAACTGTGTGTGTGCGTGTGTGTGCCAGCTGAATGCAGAGTTGACGGCCCGCCAGGAGCTGCAGGTGGAGCTGAAGAAGCTGGAGGGAGACTACGAGCAGCGTCTGCAGGAGCTCAGCCAGGAGAAGGAGCAGCTGGCTGCCTCCAGGCAGGAAAAGGACCAGGAGAACCAGGGGCTGCAGCAGCAGCTAAACGCACAGAAGCAGCAGGTGCACACGGGCGCACACACACTCACACGCGCACACCTGAGCGTGGCTTATTCAGCGAATTGAGAATGTTAATGGAATCTGTAATAGTTGTGCTAGCGACAGAACATTCACTCAGCCATTATGTGGTAATGGGCTGTATTTGACAACCGTCCCTTACCCCCGAGCTTTTCAATATGTGGATCTGAGGAAAACGGTACTTCCTGAATGGACTGAAGCACTCCCCCCCTCCACATGGACAAGAGTTGTTCTCACATGGACCCCAGTCTTTCTAAAGTGACACATTAGAACTATCTTAATTACTTAAAGCGCAGGCCCACGGTACTTTAAGTAAGCAAGCTGCGATCATTTCGAGATTGGCAAAAGCCGATTTCACACCGCACGTACCAAAATGTGTCACCTGAAATGCTTGACGCCAAGCCTGCAGTGGCACGAGTCACATCGAGTAGCACGTAACACAATGAACTTGGCAAGAGAAGCATACCCCCCACTTTGTAATTGTTTTCGTTATTCTGTTATGTGGCAAGTACAAAAGAACACATCGAGCAGTTGACATCTTTGTTTTTAGAATATCTCAACAGAGTAAGACTATTACCTAAAACAGTCAATTTGTACCTTGCCAGCCCCTTGATGACTGAAGCGTACAACTTCCACAGGACCGTAATATAACATTTTGAGCCGACAACCTCGGCATGGATTTGCAGTACAAAGGCCGGGGAATTGTCATTTGCATGTTTTGGTCCTTTGCTTATGACTTGAGGCCAACTGTGCTTGTCACTCCAGGCATAATTAATACATTTTTAAATAATGAGACAATCTGTTATTCTCTGAGGTAAGAGCTTAAAGTCGTACAATTCTAATTGCATGTTGCAACTATACTATAGTCATCATCTTATTGAAGTGATTGTAATGCTAGTGACATTAAGTGGCATCTTTCTACATGCGATGTGAGCTGGTCTTCCTTGAGGACTTCAGACAAGTTGGTGCGGTATGTTAGTCAGTGGAGATGACAAGGTTTGTGTGTGTGTGTCCTGCTGCCTTGCTAGTTGGAACATACCTCACATTGACACCCAGAAACACACTTCCAGTCCAAGCAGACTGTTCTGGGTCACTTGGCATGTGTGAGATATAAAACTATTCTGATTCCAAGACTGGCGTGATCCAAAGGGGCTGACGCCAGCACGGTCCTTTTCTCCTTCACGCATAATCGTGCACGCACACACACACATACTTAGGTTTCCTAGCATCAATAGCCAGGCGTCAGAAAAAGGCTTCTTTCAAGTCCCGCAGAGTTTTTTTTTTTATTCTTTTTTTTTTTTTGAAGCGGCGGCCACAGAAGATTCCTTCACACATAGAGTTGTATCAGCATCCCCGCGTGTGATGAGTGTCCCCGCGTGTGATGCGTGGCCCAGTCCTTCATCCGCCGCCTTTTGAGAACACAGACTCTGAGGGGCCCTGCCATCTGTCACTGTGTCTGCCACTGTCAGAGGGAGTGGCTGGCACGCGCTCACACAAGAGCTGCCCGTGGTACAAACAGACCCACGGGTTCTGCGTATTGACACGCGGGTTTGCGAGCGTACTTTGTGTGTGTGTGTGTGTGTGAGCATAGTGGAAAGTGCACATGCACACTCTCTCTGTATGTAGCCACTCCCATGGCCTAGCATTGGTTAACTTTGGAGATTTTCCTCAGGACTTGTTTTCACCTCTCTGATTTAAATATAGAGCTTTGATTTTAAGCCTGCTTCCAATTTAGAAATGTCCCACACTCTCACAACCCCCCCCCCCCCCCCCAACTTTAATTCCACTGTGAGGCGAGATGCCCTTCTAATAACATACATATACCTCATAACTCTCATTTCTCTCTCTCAACCTTTCTCTCTCAACCTTTCATCTAATCATCTCTCCTCCCCCCCTTTCTCTCTCACTAGATTGACAAGCTGTCTGAGGACCTGGAGAAGGCCAAAACGATGACCAAGGTCATCACAGTCACAGTCCCCGGACCTCCCCCTCCCCCTCCCCTCCCGGGCCACCTCCAGCCCCAGCCTCCAGGGCCCGTACCTGGCCAGGCTTGCATAAACATACCCCTTCTCCCGGGCATACCTCCGCCGCCTCCGCCCCTACCCGGGATGGGAGCAGGATTTCCCCCGCCTCCACCCCCTCCACCTCTACCCGGGATGGGAGGGCCTCCACCCCCTCCACCCTTACCTGGTATGGGAGGGCCTCCCCCTCCTCCACCTCCGCCACCTCTACCCGGTATGGGAGGGCCTCCACCTCCTCCACCTCTACCCGGTATGGGAGGGCCTCCGCCTCCTCCGCCCCTACCCGGGATGGGAGGGCCTCCCCCCCCTCCTCCGCCTGGCATGGGGGGCTGGGCTCTCCCTGTGCCCCCCCCTCTGCCCTTCGGCATGGAGCCTAAGAAGGACTACAGGCCTGAGGTCCAGCTGAAGAGGGCGAACTGGAGCAAGGTGAGGCCAGACCTTCATGTATGTATGTACGTGTGTGTGTGTGTGTCGTTTATTTATTTGATATAGCCCTTAATCACGTGTGTGTGTGTGTGTCAACTTTATTTATTTAATATAGCCCTTAATCAAGTGTGTGTGTGTGTGTCAACTTTATTTATTTTATATAGCCCTTAATCAAGTGTGCATGTCGTTTATTTATTTTATATAGCCCTTAATCGTGTGTGTGTGTGTGTGTGTGTGTGTAAAGTTTATTTTTATTTTATATAGCCCTTAATCACGTGTGTGTGTGCGTGGAGGGTGATTGTGTGTGTGTTTAATAAAGGTCACTTGTGTGTCTCTGGTGATATCAGACATCAGGATTTAGAGAGCAAACTGGAGCTGAAACTGAAGCAAATTCAGCACACATGTTTTTAGATGAGACAAACCCCGAGCAGCTTGACTCCATTCTATATTTATCAGAATGGTCAGGCTGAGGTTGTCGAGGAAACAAAAGGCTCTGCGTGCGTTATTATAGTTTCCATTTGCTCTCGCTTTCTGGGGAAATCTTCTCTTGTTGACTATTCCTACCCTGCTTTTGCTCTCTGATAAGCATTTACCATAAACTTGGTGGGTTTTCTTTTTGTGGTGGAGGTGAGGCCGCCCAAAACTAGGATACTAGTGAGTTCCACAAGTGTGCAAGCTTTTTATTATTATTTTTCTTTTTGCACAACTTTGGTTGTTTGAAATGTTTGCCTCCAGCAATCATCTGTGGATTTAAAATATTACCCATTACCACACTCAAAATGAACCCAAGATCGGCCAGTTTCTCAATATATTGTGTGAGATGGCTTTTTAAAGCCATAAAACTCTGGTATTTGCATATTTGCACTGAAGTTCTTTCTGCCGACTTATGCAGTCGTCTGTAGCAGAATGTGAGTCTGAGTGCTTCATGTTCTCCTCCTCTCTCTCATCTGCGATGGTTAAAACATCAAAATGTCCCTCTGTTGCTGCTTAGCCTGCAGCTACTGTTTAATGGCTTCAGTCAACTTAATCAGCATTTACTCTCTTTCTCTCTCTCTGTCTTTCTCTGTCTCTCTCTGTGTGCTGGCTCTCTTTCAGTTTGGCTGTGAAAAGCCTTTTCACGAGGACGTCACTGAAATTGCTTTTTAATAAGCATGCTTATTTTAACTGTGCCGCTGTACGATAATTAAATTGCTGCAAGAAAGAACAGCCTTCTATTGTAATTTAAATTAACACCCCCCCCCACACACCCTCCTGTTCACATGTAGGTAGGGATGGGTTGATAGACAATGCCATCGTCCATCATTGACAGGCGGTGGTGAGCAGGCATTGTGATTTAAAAAAAGAAAACAAGTTTGAAAAGTGGCAAAGCAGCGTTTAACAGCCTAATCTACTGAAACACTACGCAATGAGCTTTCTGTTAAAGGCACCAGCGAGACCCCACCCCCACCCCCCCAGGACGATGGCATCATCTATCCCGATGTATCGCTGTAGACATTGTTCGATGTCAATTTTGTAGACATTGCCCAGCCCTTTATTTCTTCCTTTCACTCGTTAACGGTATCACTACACTCTGATATTCTCCCCATGTTCCTTGAGTCCTTCTCTCAGCTCCGCTGCCCCCCCTTCCCCCACCCCACCCCTACTACCCCTGCACTCCCAGGGGCCTCGCCTATAATGACGGACCTCATATCTGTGAAGTTACCACCCCTCTCTCTCTTTCTCTCTCGCTCGCTCGCTCTCTCCACCCTTGATGAGAACACCACACACACACACACTACACAACTCGGTTAATTGCGAGTTGTGATTGGAATAGAAAGCGAGTGGAGCGCCTTGAGTTGGGTGGAAGAAAGAGAGCAGATAAAAGCTGTCTCCCTCTCGCCGTCTCGGTTTCTCTGTCTGCGTAGCTGAAAGATCATAGCAAACAACTACTTCTGTCTGCTTCTTCTTCCTCCTCTCTTCCTCCTCCTAACTATCCCCCCCTCCCTTTCACAGCCCGTACGCTCCTATTGTCCACACGCCGCTTTTGTTCCCCCGTCGCTCTATCCGCTCATCTCCGTGGCCATTTTTGCTAAATTGGTTAGCGAGTCAAGTTGAAGATATGGTTTTTACACCGCCTCCCTCATCTGCCTGTCTGAGCTCATTGTTGTCTTCATCTCTCTCACGCCCCCCTCTCATCGGTCGGTCTGTCTGTCTGTCTGTCTGTCCGTCCCTCCGTCCCCTCTCTCCCCATCAGATTGCACCAGAGGAACTGACTGAGAAGAGTTTCTGGATCAAGGCAAAGGAGGACCGCTTTGAGAACAGCGAGCTTTTCGCCAAGCTGACGCTGGCCTTTTCAGCGCAGACCAAGTGTGAGTGTATGTCTGTGTGTGGTACACGTATAATTGCATTCATGACCTTGTGAGAAATAACAACTGCAAAACCAACCATAATATATTATACTTATTAGTGAAAATGGAACAATATTAGGAATAATGTTGGTGTGCACATTTGATTTATTTAAATAATGTATATCCCCACATCTCTCCTCTACCCTCCTCATCGCTCCTCTCATCTCTTCTCTCACCTCCCTCCATCAGCTTCAAAAGGTAAGAAAGACACA
>JAODUK010022130.1:0-25161 GCA_027564635.1 Typhlichthys eigenmanni
TGTAGCTTAGTTTGCTACATTTCTTTTGGGGTAGCTTTAGTGTAGTTAAGCTTAATTTAACGTAGAGTAACTGGTAGTTTAGCTCACTACATTTTCAATGTAGCTTGCCCATCACTGTTGATTTCACATTGTAGATTACAGTAAATGTATTAAATCCCCATAGGCATAAACATGTTTGAAACTACAAATTACAAGCATGTTAATGCTTATAATTGTTTATAAAAATGTCGTCATAAACAATAAAGTGTCCTTTATTGTCCCTGACTACATTTATAGCACAGCTCAAGGGTACTACTGTAAGTCCGCATGACAGAATCAGTAGCATTTTAAGCTTTGTAAAAAGGTGTTTCTTGAAAACATTTCATCTTGGACATTCAAAAGATATCCTTTAAAGGACACAGTAAATGTAGGAGATAGCTATCTCTGAAGAGGTCTCGGGGAATGAAGTAATCTAAATGCATTTCGATTCTGACACAGCACACTTTGAGAAGGGCTTTCATTTGGTTTATAGAAATGTCGCACATGTCAGAATGATCAATAACCCCATTAACACAACCAAAGGAAAACACGCTCTCCATCTACCATTATGGTCGTTTTTTAGAGGGGCTAGTCTGGAAATTTGAATGGTAAATTTGTCCCCCTTCAGTGTGTGTGTGTGTGTGTGTGTGTGCGTGTGTGTGCGTGTGTTGCGCACAACTTGTGTTTGCATGTTGCTATCTATATGTGTGTGTATTGGTTTGCATATTTAGTGTTGAAAGTTTAATAATGCAAACACACACTTGTCAAGAAAATTGATGGTAGTGCCACACCAAATATGGATGTTATATCAGATTGTATTGTTGAAGCGTACTTGTGTTATAAAGTAAAGTAATGCATTTCATATGCATACTATGTGTACTGGTCCAGCTGAAGCTACAGTGTACACAGATGCATCGTTCGTTGTTAACTTGTTTGCGTATGGAGCGACTAGCAACCCTTAGTTGGCCTACTAGGGACATTCAGTAGAGCAGCCTACAGCTGTAAGAAATCAGTAATATAAGCAGGGCCGCAAAAAGACACATTTTAAAATCAATCCTCGATGTTATGGAGCCAATGAAGGGAAGCTATGCAGGACAGGGGTAAATTGGGAACTAGATGTGCCAAAGCTGGAGGCACTGTAATGCAGATTCACTGAGGCAGGTGCTGTATACTGTAGATTACTGCAACTGGGTCTGACTGAAATTAATCATTTATTATTTGTCCTGAGTGTTCTTTGACACAACTGAGTAAATATGCACTGGTGATCTAAGATAGAGCTCATATTTAATGTATCAATTGGTTGACTTACTGGCCTGTCTACTTTTAAGTGCCAGACATTATTTTACTATATGCAAAAAAAAAACAATCAACATATTAGACGTTAAAATCCATTAATGGAATTAGTGATGCCACCCTAAGCAAACAAACACAAAATATCTCTAGCTCTATTATATTTAAACCTTAATAAAACAGCAGAAAACTATTTTCCATCTAGGTATAACAGAGTAATTGTATCCTGAGCAGAGAATGATGTCACACTCCATGTGTGTGTGTGTGTTGTAATCCAAGCTTCTCTGTACTTTGTTTTCATATTAGGGCCGTCCATGCGTCATTGACACTCTGATAAACGTCTTCTACTTCAACCATTAAAGTGGATCAAGTTTGAACCCATCCCATCTGTTACAGTATGACTTAACCTTTAGGACAACTACAACACTTATAAAGTAGAAAGAAGACTAGGGCTGATGAGGCCACAGTGGCACAGTAGGTAGAGCCGGTCGACTGGTCATCCATTTACCGTACTGTAAGTGTGTTTATCACTTTCAATGTCCAATCAACATTGACCGGAGAAGCACGGACGCATGGACGCACGCAGTCTCTCAAAGACCTGCCCTCACTACAGCTTTATAGCCAACAACATAAGCCTTAACACACAACATAGCCTATTCTATTATTGCAGCTACACAACCATGAAGGACAAAGGGTAAATCACCAGACCACGAGGGGTGGAATTGGACAAGATATTCTTTGGAGAGACACCATGGTGCAATCACTCAGATAATCAAACAACTAGCAGCCACACAATAAAAGACACCAACATGTAACTCACGAGAGGAATTGCAAGTGAGAGCTAGTGGGCTAAGTCTAACAGTTCCTGAAGCCTTCAGGCAGCTCTCTAAAGTTATGTTCACACTGCCAGGCCAACTCAGTGTTGGCTTGTCTGAAGTCTGAACAGCAGATGAAATCAGATTCTTACAGTATAAGCTTGAAGTGAGATTCCAATCAGATTTATACCAAGGTGTCATGTGGACGAACAATTGGATGCAAACTGGCCTATACCCGTTGATGAACTGCGGACTGTCAACTGAAAATTCCTATTGAGTTGTAATCATTGCACACCCTCCTTGCTTGGCAGGACTCTTCTTACAAGGGGACTTTTGCAAACACCGGGACTCACCCACAATGTGTACCTGACCTATAAATACAACTTATACAGTTATTATTTGTACTGTATTTACCCTTTTATTCATCTTACCACGGCCTGGCACTGAGTGAATCCTCTTGTGTCAAAACATTAGTGAGATGATGGGGTTTACGAGTGTAGAGCATATACCGTATACCGAGAATAAAGGAAGTACTACCCTTATCTCTGGAGGACCCCACATGTATCAAACTGATAAGGACATTTAACAATGGACACCATTAAGCCCATATTTGGCAACGATGAGAAACATTCTAAAGCGGTGTCAGAGATTTTATCCAACTCCTTTAGTCTATTCAACAGACCAGTGAAAAATTCGGAATTTCAGATCATGCAGCAATACAATGCTGTACAGAAGCTGTTGGGTCTTCAATTTGAGATTTCCTACACTTATTATGTAAAAGTAACAAAAATTGAGATGGAATTTTCAAAATCAGGATACTGTATTGATGCTTTAAAAAGGCTGGTGCAATCTGTTGAATATAAAACATGTCAGGTTCACTATCTCCTGCCAGTGCTATTGACCAGAGACACTGGCCTCTATCTGGAGTTGGTCCCCGGGCGCTGCACAGTGGCTGCCCACTGCTCTCTTGAGAGATGGTTTAAATGCAGAGAACAAATTTTGCTATGTGTATGTGACAATAAAAAAGCACATTTAGCACCTTTAAGCACCCCAGACAGTGATATTAGGCTCCGTGTGATATTAACAGTCCATTACTGTAAGAAAATCTATTCTAGGGTATCTCTCTAGGAATTTAAAAGTGTTCCCATTCCGTATATTTACAGCGTAAAATTACTTTTTTCATGGCAAGGCAATTAAAGTTAAGCATGTTTACCCCACTCTATGCACTGTCAGCGAAAGATAATGTTTTTTGAGATGACACAACAAGGGTGCATGCTAGTGGTGACTGAGAGGAAATCTTGTTTGAATGTGCAGCAGGGTACACAAGTAGATTTGATTTGAAAAGAAACTGACCTGATGGACCACATCTCATTAATAACAGCCAGCCTCAAATTACATTTATTTTAAATATAGATTTCCACTGTGCAATGTAGTCTTCTGAGCACTGTTGACCAGTGTCTGCCAATGTCCACCATCCGTTGTCACTATAGGCTTTGAAATGATATCTCCTTGTCCAGAATACAAAGCAGTTAAACCCCAATGACGGCTATTAAAAGTCACAGAGAGCAGTTCATTTGAAAACAATTATAGGCCAAATGGATTTGTTGCTCTTCTCATTTAAATGAAACCGTTTATCCACAAGTCCACCTAATAGTGAGCACCTTATTGTATGATGGATGACAAGGGCTTTTGTCTCGTGAATGAATTGTATGAATATAATGTAGTCTGCATAGAGATGACAAGTTACACAGTAATTAATGTGTTTAATTATTTTATGAACAAAATAGTAAAATACAATATGAACAATGTCTTGCCCTTTGGTCAGTGTGAGGATATGTACAAAATGTGTTCCCTTTACAAAGGTTAGATGGATCTTCTCAGCATCACAATAAAAAGTATATGCATCGTGCTATTGTTACAATACACTGTTGCATGAAAGTAAAGTATAGCATTTATTAGAATTAGAAAAGTGCATGAATTAATTAATTAACGCAAGGTTCTTGAAAAATTGGTAATGCTTTATGCATGCATTCTCCATGCCGTAGTATCCATTCTTTGATTTTTTTTTTTTACACATGGAAGCATGTGAGATAAGCAGCCTGTTTAGAAGAGAATAAAATGGCACTGGTCACTGTTATCATTCACAGCAAACCTCTACATCCTCTACAACAGCAGCGCACTGCATACTTTTGTTCAGTGAATGTTATGTTACATGATGAGACGTCATTATAGATGCGTTGCTCTTGTGTTGTTGTTTGTGTTTGGTTGGGTCTATCAACAAACAGAATGGGACACATATACACTGTAAGCATGGTGATTATCTGGGTGCTCTTAACACTGAACAAACGGATGCCTATATTTCCAGTGCTTGAAAAATTACTCTTTTTGGTCGTTTGGTAATTGTGATATACTGTACGGTCTCATTTTCATTTTACAGTCAATTATGTTTTTAATTATGTTTCTCTTGTTTATTTATTGCTGCTTGAAAATATGTCTATGTATATTCCATACATAGCTCACTAACTGCAAAATATGTTTTCATACATTGTCACTTGTTTCCATCAGAATAGTCCATGTAAACTAAATGAATGGTCTTTGCAGAGATTAGAGAATAACCATAGCCATTTAAAAATAAAAAAATAGAAATGATATATATGTATATATCAATAATATAAAATATCTGAAAGGTATCTTAAAGATCTCTGGGGACTGTGGTAAACAGAACATAGACTAAAGTAATTTTATACTTTTTACATTAATTTAGTAAATCAATTGAAGCCTTTGATGCTAATAGGACATAATGATGACAGTCCCCATTGAAGCAGAAAATAGTCTGTTACTAAAATAAGGTCTAGAAAGGTGCTAACTGAATATTGGACTTCTTAGATAAATGAGCAGAAATTATATACATTAGTGCCTACTAAAAGTGCCACTGTTAATAGAAATTGCATTTAAAGTGGTATTGAAAATTGATGGAATATTCAGCAAATGTGAATCTTTAAACATAAAGAACCATTACGAGTATTTATACAAATATACTGTTTTTTTGCTTTCAGCTCTTCATTCAGTAATCTCTATGAAAGGGCACTATAAAATACCTTATAATTATAATACCTATTATACACTCTGACATTTTCAAAACACAAAAATTAAGGATATTTGTGTTTGGTAGATTATGTATTTGTTACAACAATGTTACATTTTATACCATTGGAAAGCTTATTATGTCTCTTTTAAATGGTGCTACATTTGTAAGGAACATCCATTTGTGGGATGAGCAGCAAAGCTGAGTATGTGGGTAAACAATTTGCCAAATCTT
Source organism: Typhlichthys eigenmanni (assembly GCA_027564635.1). NCBI lineage: Eukaryota > Metazoa > Chordata > Actinopteri > Percopsiformes > Amblyopsidae > Typhlichthys > Typhlichthys eigenmanni. Next base: position 5,443 of record JAODUK010022130.1, read on the forward strand.
CTCTGACAATGCCAAACAGCCTTTCTTTGCTGTTGACTCTTGTTTGGTGTTGTTTGGTGGATTGGATGATTGTAGTCTGAAGAAACAAGATTATTTATTAATTTAACAGCAGGATCAGTCATTCTTACTAACTTCGAGCTCAAGTCAAAACAGCATCGCTCTGCGGTCGTCCATGGCGTTGCTTCACACATCGAAGTGCATTGTGAAGCAATGCGTAGTACTACGGCTTTGTTGATGTGAGCGGTGTTCACCACTTTGTTTATGTTCCCATTTGCGGAGCCAGGGCTGTGTAGAAGTATCTCATTATTGTTTAAACACGCACAGAGAATGGTAAGCTAACGGAATGAAAGGAGATATTTGGTAAATGTTACTAAATGTGTATTAGCATACAATTAGCTTGCAATAGCTGACTCTACCTATAACAAACAGGAGTGTCAGTATCGTGTGGAAGAATGATACACAATCCCAACAGCCTGGCACCTCCTCCTCATGCTGGTCACCAGCCTGATCACACACTGCTGTGGGATGGCATCCCATTCTCCAACCAGCATTTGTCAAAAGTCAGCCAACGTGTTATTCACAAATGTCCTTATACGTTTTATGCATAGTTTAGTATGTATGGACCCATTATAGTATGCATCATTGCCAACCGAGTGGAGACGGTTGACAATAAAATATGTTTACTTGTCATTTAGCTAGAAGGTTTCCACTGAGCACTTGGAGTGTGACTTCCAATTAGTTTTCAAGAGATTTACCCATGGAACTGTAAAAAAATATGTTAAAGTATGTTAACAGTGTAATGGATTTTAAATGAGCATTGGACTGCTGTGAGTTGCACTCTGATGCATTTTACATTAACTGCATGGTCTCTGTGTCCATGGGTGTATATGCAATTTGTATTTTTCAGTACAGATACTGTATTGTCATGTTGTATTACATGCATACTTTGGGAATTAATTACATTGTCTGATGAGCTTGAAACTAGTTAATCTATCCTGCTACATTTGTTTATAGAAGCAAGCCTTCAGATTTGTTTAGGAGGGGGCATTGAAATGTTTTAGCTTTTTCAAGAAACACATCAATTCACTTGTACTGTAAATATAACTATTATAGACTACTGTACAATGTACAAAATGAAAGGCCTTTTCAAATGTAAAGTGGAATGTGTATTCAGCTTTCCAAACATATTCATTCAAAAGGCAAATTAGACAATTATGTCATCTGTCCCGCCAATGCTACAAAGTTCTCCTAACACAACCAAAGCTCTAATGGCTTCTTTAATGGCATGTAAAACTTCAAAATCATAAAGCTTGACCATGCTTTAAAGCAGTGTTATGGGGGAAGCGGGAGTCATATTTTTTATGCATATATTTAATGTAATAACACACATTATTTGATAATTGTATTTGATTACGTTGACAATGTATGTCATATGCTTTTGTCTTTTATTGTTTTTATTATGTACTATGTAGTCTAGATATTTTATTGATCTTATATGAACAAGAATAATCAATAATGTATTGCCTTAGGTTGACAGCCTATTGTGGAGGTGTGCTGAATGTAAATCCCTTAGCACATGAATATACATATCAGCCATTATCAGCTGTGAACACTGAAACACCCTCACGTTTGTGTGCATGTGAATGTGCATGTTTGTGTGTGTGCATCAGCATACAGTCTTCTGCACTGATTTGCATTTTTAGTGTTGGGTTAGCGTTTGCGAAGAGTTAAATCATGACCTCTGATAGGAATAATTTCTATCATAAAAATGTAGACCAGTCGATGTTGGATAGCGTTGAATCAGGAAAGCAGGCTTAATACAATGGTGTACAGTAGGGAAAAACTCATATGGTTTCACAGTGATATGCTCCACCACACATTTCCAATGAACAAAGCAAGTCTGGAGCTTTATAGTCAGTTACAGGACAGCACAGGGAAGATAACAAAGGGGAACAGTGCCACCTCCATAGGTAAATGTTAATTTGAGTCCAATGAGAGTGCAGCCTTTAGCTGCCTACCTGCAGACACAGCTTGGTATGGCGAATACAATGACATAGCAATGTGCTGCCAGCCAGTCTGTCTATATATCTACAGTATCTATCGATCTATCTGGGACCACTGCTGGGTGTGGTGGAGTGGGCAATACATATAAATTAAGTCTTTTGTTTGAGACCAGGTGGGGAATTACGCATGAGATGTATAGGACACAGGAATAGCAAACTGAAGTGGTACATTAAGTGTGAGATATACTCATAGGATGAATCAGCGACTGAGGGCACCAAATCCTGTTTGATGCAATCAATAAACTATGATTATTAATTGAGTAATCAAATCACAGCCCTTCAAATCACACATTTCTTCTACAAGACAATTTGCAAACCAAGCTCATGTGCTTTATTTGATCAGACTATGTAATGTATGTCATTACCTAAAATAGCACAAGCAAGCAAACATTTTACATTCCAGTGCCTAGTCCATCATGAGAATACACTGCTAACATTACATTAATACATAGGCTACTGTACATTTGTGTGATATAGCCTTTATCAAGTGTAGTTCAAATGAATATGCCATTGTACTTCACTGGTACTCTGACCTGGAGTAGCAGAGAACTACATGGTGAAAGCAATGCTTCCAGGGATCCAGTTTAAACAGCGTTGGTGTCATTTTCCATTATGAATTACACTGTGCAGCCTATATTTAGCTCGTAATGATCATTAATGCAAAAACCATGCCCATAGCGGCTTAAATAAAAAACTACTACTGAAGGAGTGTGTCTTGAAAAATACCAGATGGCAACCATGGAAACAAGTTAGCCAATTGTCAAATAATTTACTGTTAAATTAGACAATCCAGGAAAGATCTAAAAGGTTGTTGTTTAACCTGCTGTGCACAATGACAAATTGCAAAATGACAAATTCAAAAGTATAATAGTCTACAGTGGAAAAGGCTATTTAAATATAGTATGAAAGGCATGTTCCACAGCAACACAATGGAGACAGAGCTAGCCATGAAAACCGTCAAAGCGGTATACTAAAAGTGACAACGCCAGGTAATGAGATAATTATATGGTATGATTCTCACACCCACCAGACCAGCAATTCATATTTGACTAAATCATTTACCATTTAACTGAAAACAAATAGCCTGTGCCTACTATGGCTGACTGCACTAATTCAAGTAAAGCAGGGGAGATGAAAAGGTGAGTCACTTACCAAACAATGAACTAAGAATTATAGTGTGAACACTATACTCATGCCAACAGGTTGAATTCAAACACCATATGAAGGAAGCCCTGTGACCTATGTAATACACATACTATATACAAAGTGCGTGTGCGTGTGCATATGGTGGCAAGGAGCAGAAGAGGGCAGTTGTGATAAATGTGTCAATCCCAGCTGACAGCAACATCAGGGAGAATGAGCATGAGAAGATCATCATGTGCTGAAGGAACAACTGGAGCAGATGTGGAAGGTGAAGTCCAATGTGGTCCCAGTGGTAATACGTACAGGAGCACTGTGACCCATAAACTGGGAGAGTAGCTCCAGCAGATTGAATCATATTCTGTCCTGAAGAGTGCAGTATAGGAACCTTCACCCCGTAGAGGACCCTAGCTTGAAGAACACATATACAACATTCTCCTAAAATAAGGTAGGGGAGGGGTAAGAGTTCAGTTTTTGTTGTCAACAGTGTTGGGCAAGTTACTCAGGAATTGTAATAAGTTACTAGTTACTTGTTATCCTTCAAAAATGATACATAATACAATTATTTTACTTATTATTGGGTATTAAAAGTAAGTAGTTACATTGCTAGTCACATTAATATATTACTTCACAATCACTACCCTGTCTCGCCCCTTCTGAAAATGACAACCTGTGTAGCCACCTCATTTTAGAATTGAATACTTTTTATTGGAACAATAATTAACCTTATGAGTCAACTATCAGCCAAAGTGAAAACATTGCAGCCTCTCAACCAGATGATTGGACAGGTTGGTTCAATTAGCCTGCCCTAAGTTTGCTAGGACCAGATATCTCTTTCTTGTAACACAGTAACTTTTCTTAGTTACTTAGATTAGTAATTGTAATTTTATTACTGTTTTGGAAATAATAATTAGATACATTTCTATTTACTGAAACAAGTAATATCATACTGCCCAACACTGGTTGTCAAACCTTATACAGTGCATGTTAATGCATATAAAGTACACAGACATCAAATAAACAGTAACAGCACAAATACAAGTACTAAGCAAGCATCTCTTCTCCCAGTGTGACATCCATAAATGTGCCCACAAACACCCATGTATAATAAAACAAGGATTATACACGTCTTGTGTTTTTTTTTTTGTGTAGACATTAAAAGCACTTTAATATCTATTGGCCCCATGGGCCAATTGATAAAGTATAGTCCTGAAACAGTATGAGCTGTAATGTGGAGTATATGTCCTTTGCAAAACCACTATTTTCCCTGCTTCTCCATAATGACTTTTAGAAATATAATTAGCTATGGCACACTATGAGAAGTTCTGCAGAAATGATAACGCTTCCCAGAGAAAAGACTACATTTCCCACTAGGCCTGTTGCCTCATTGCAAAACACTAGTTCTCATCTCTGGAGGTAAGTGTTTTAGATGTATTTGTACTGAAAAGAATAGACGTCTACAGTATAGTCACAACCTCACATGTACACGCTGTGTAAGAAAACAATACATTTTCAGACTGTATGCTGTAAATTCTAACAGCAGATGCAAGCCGTTGGCTTTATATGGGAAACGAAAATACTCAATATTTCCAATAATACTGTATGATGTAAACATTTGCTACTGTTTACCCAGCAGCAAAACTACAGTATAATGAATTGCGAATACATTTTCTGTGTGAGGCAAGCATTTGGAATCATACTCTATAATTTAATTACCAACCTTATTAACAATATAATTTTCTTATGTGGCCCACTATAATGCAGTAGCTTCTTCAATGTTAGCAGGCAACATTGATGGTATTTATTTGACAACAGCTTTGTACCTGGTCGTCAGCACATGGTTAGCATAATGTAAACGCATAGGCCAGCAAAGTCAGCTGCCACTGTTGACACTGACTGCTTCTCTCAGGGCAGTGAGATGACACTGTGCCAGCCAGCAGAAGAGACTTGGGACCTATATAGTCATAGCATGGCAGGTGTGATGGAGAACCCTACTTAGCTGTGTGTGTGTGTGTGTGTGTGTGTGTGTGTGTGTGTGTGTTTGTGTGTGTGTGGGGGGGGGGTGTTGGTGTTTTTGTCTGTGTGCAGATAAAGAGCAGAAAAACCCTTACTCATTCTAGCATTACGTGAGATGGTTCCCGTGGTAACTGTACACATGTATGTGGGCGATCATGACAGAATTATCCTTTAGTCAGCAGCCAGCAGCAGAGCAGATGGAACTGACTAAGTATTTCCACATAGCATTACTTGTGGATTTGAAGGTATATGTGTAATTGCTACATGCACTGTCAACGTGATATTGCAAACATGAACATAAAACTGTACTTTTGCTGTACTAGATGCTATAGTGTGACATTATCTAAACTTGTGGTTGTTGTTATAGAATGGTAACAAATAACAGCAACAAACAACAACAATACAATTAATAAAATCATAATAGTTCAAATAAATTATTTAAATATTATTTACTACAACAAATTAGTAAATGGACTGGGTTAAAGCAAGGTTTTCAATAATCTTGACAAATGCCTATTTGCCCAAGGCTTCATGGGAATCACCACTGTATGCACTTAAATACTATCATTTTTATTAATAATGGTGTCATAAGTAAACCTTCATTACACACGTGAATCTGGTCTTCCATGGGAATATGCACATGCCAGTTCAATGTCATTTCAATTAATCACACCTTGGGTTTTTAATGAGCAGTGAGCTATTTTTAAAGCATTCAGTGATTCAGTACTATATTATTATTTGCTACTGTATCACCTCAAATTATACATTGATATTATGAAGTGATAACTTGTCTACATGCTATCATAATGTCCATTGTGTCACGGTCAGTGGCCGATACAGCACCGGACAGCTCCAGGTGGCGGTTTCAGCACCGGACAGCTCCGCTGCCACTTTTCCAGCCACCTAGATTTCCACGCTCGTCTCTTCTCCACTTCCTGAGCGTCCCGGCACCACTTGCCAGTTCGTTGTCTTCGATTCGATGCACGTACCAGCGAGCATACCTCGCCTTACACGGCAGTCCCGTCTGCCTCGCTGCACATCGCCGCAGTCCCACCGGCCTTGCAAATCTTATGCTCAGTCCCGCCTGCTCCTTAACCTGCCCTGCAGGTCTGCCTGCCGCTAAAACCAACCAGCCAACCGGCGTGCTGACACACCTGCCCCGTCATCAGTATATCTCCTGCTTGTCCAGAACCTGATTAAAACTATCTGTTATTTTTAACCTGTCATCTCCTGCCTCTACTTCCCGCACTTGGGAATCTTCCCCCGGGCCACACCTGACACATTTATCCTTTTTTAGTTATTGAACTATGCACTAGCTTTACAAAATGGCTGCCCTGTTTGTGTAGTTGAAAATCATAGTGCGTTTTTTTTTAATCTAATGTGCGTGGGGAATTTTAGATTAAACACAAACGTGTGCTGTGTTATGAAGTGGACTGTGTTGTGGTTTATGGTTATATACTGCTGTAGCCCAAGAAAAACCTCTGGACAGCACTAAAGCAGAGATAATTAGCACTTAGGAGGATACTTTATCATATTTATTTTACTTTCTTTTATTTGTGCTTTTGTTTGTTGGTCAGTCTTCATTAGTAATTCATTTTCATTTAAAGTCACTCTTTCATCATTCAAAGTGACATAAAATATATCAATTAATTTGTATTGATATATTTAGCCATAATGTTGATTATTTCAATATGATTCACTTAAATAAATTAATGTAATGTTCACTTATTTTAATATAATTTAATTGTGTTGTGGGTAACAAGGTTTGGCACGCATTATGTGTAACCACAAAGACAACCATGTTTATTTCCATTTACAGTATTTAGTAAGGCTAACACCTACAGTATGGTTGTGTTCAAACTTCCTGCTACAGGTTTCCCTGCTGCAAAATTGCCATAATAGCATACATCTCCCAAGGTAGTTGCATTGATAGCACAGTTTGATGGATCTCTTTAAGTCATGGTCTCTATGGGAAGTTTCCTATGTAGACACACTCCATGGCCAGCTTAGCCTATACACAAGGCCACAGGGATGGATATAATGCTTTGTACAGTGAAACTGAAGTTCCATGAAAACGGTACTGTTACATCTAAATAATCAAACACTATACCAGTAAGAGTATTAGCACATCTTTAGAGTCATATGAAAAAACATACAGTATAGCTGTATGTTAAAAAGTACTTTTCTTACTTAAAAAGTAAGAAAAAGTGGGTTGGAAGACCTGGGGGTTAGAGGCCCTCTTAAAAAGTAAGAAAAAGTGGGTAGGAAGACCTGGGGGTTAGAGGCCCTCTTAAAAATTAAGAAAAAGTGGGTTTTTTAATGGTTTTTATTATTTTCATGGCTTTTACCTAGTTTTCCATTGTTTCTTATTTATTTTTGTTTAATTTAATTTGTTCCCTTCATCCTTTGTTCATATGTTTTTAACTGTAAAGCACGTTGAGTGGCACATTGTGTATGAAAGGTGCTATACAAATAAAGTTTATTATTATATTATTATTATTATAGCATACACAATACAGTGTATGTTTCCTGTAATCTCACTAAGATGTGCATTTAATGGCTATGTCATTTCAAATAACAGAGATGCAACTGTTTGGAGATGCGGTAGTAGTTGGTAAAGGGCAACAGTTGATTAAAAATACATTGTTATTACGAAAAACATCACGAACACTATATTCCAAACTGAATGTTTTGAGGTTTTAGCATTTGGAAAAGAAAAGTTTACATTGACACATTGAAGAATACCAAATGGGAACTAAATCTGTTGCATTTCATCCCTTTAGACTGTAGTGTAGCATGGAGTAAAAGAAACTGAAAGCCTATGGTCTGCCTGCCAACATCAGCATATTAAGGGCAATAACTTTAAACATGCATTGATTTTCTAATATAAAAAAACCCACAAAGAAATGAAAAATGATACATATTTGTATCTCTCCTCTTTTACGGCACACATGCGCACACACACACAAACACACACACACACACACACACACACGCACACGCACACGCACACACACACACACACACACACACACACAGGATGTTACAGTACCCACACTCAAAATCCTCATGTTACCTGTGTAGAAGTATATTGATTTATGTTGTATTAATTAAAAAAATATCTAATACTTGGATGGAAATGATTCAGGTACACATTGATTGCATATTACAGTAAAGTTCAGAATACTGTTTGTTTGAGTAATTTTTATCAGCAGTAGACACAGCATTTGGCTCTGAGATGATCTAACCCCTTGACATTACAATTACTGACTGAAGGAGTGACATAGTTAGAGTTATGATCTCAATCACATCACATCTACATGCTATTATTTCACTGTATGATTCTTGTCCCTCACCTTTAAAGTAATTACTGTAGAACGTGTGACAGATGGAGTCAACCCGATGGATGGTTGGCATGAAAATGTAATGATAATGGGTTTTAAAGATTGAGAATATACTTTATATAGATTTTTGGCAAGCTCCAAATCATAGTGCACTGAAAAGTTCTCCCCAGATGGCATTAACATGAAAATTGTGGTAGGCCTGCTGGCATACAATCTGTAACTAGACAGAAACATACAGTAATTATTATTTATCACTGCATAGTGCACAGAGAAGTTAAATTAAGGTTCAATTATTGACCAGTGCGAAATGTCAATAACACCTAAACTACAAATGTACATGTGTCTCAGAGTAGATGTATTTAAAGAATTGAACTATTGATTCACCCTCATTTAAGTCTTTCATGCCAGCAGACTTGATTATAATCAAGTCATTTATAAGCTGTTACCTTACACTGTAACTTGTGCCTCATTTGTAAGCACTCATTCATTCCACATTTGGCATCCCCCATTACTTGAATGTGCAAGACTGTTATAAGTTTATACAATTAGTCTTAGAAGTTTACTGTACCTTTACCAATAGCAGTGCAGCATGTCTGAATACTGTAATGTGCAACCCAATTCCTCTAAAATGAAGTTACAGTCAAAGAAAAGCAGAAAAAGAATAATTGGCACCATAAATGCGGTCTTCCTGATCTTGGTTCTGGAGTCAAGGGACCACGCGGAGACAAGGTTGGGAGCAGGCCCTGCACTAATTAAAACTCTGGGCCAACGGCAGATGGTCTCTCTACAGCTGTAAACATCCTAGTTTGAAAGTGATGCTGAAGTCCTCTGTGAGGGCATGCACCTGTTCCACTCCCAAAATTCACCCAAAGTTACTCTGGCACTGTCACTTGAAATTGTACACAAAAGCAGCCTAGCCTATATGCACACACGCACACACAGGCATGCGTGTGCGCGCACACACACACACACACACACACACACACACAGTATAGTACAAGGGATGTATCTTCGGATCATAGCTTTCAGACTGTCTATGAACTGTCCCCATTAATGTCTTAGCTGCTGTCCAAAAAGCAGGATGGATCATTTCTATTTCATAGACATGTCATCGTTCTTCAATTCAGAAGCCCAAATAACATTAATCTAGTGCTTTTTTTCTTTCAGTAATGTAAGTCACTGCTTTTGAGATTATTTAGGGAGGCAGGCCCTTTTAAATGATAGATACCAGAAAAGAAAAAGTGGTGTTGCATAATTATTTAAATTACCTTCACGTATATTAGCCTACATCATTTCTTAAACGAGAATTCCAGCCAATTTAGATGCTGCTCATTTTCTTCCTCAAACAGAGAATTTACAGCCGCATTTTTATGTGTGGTTTTCTTTATGTTTTTGGGGATTTATGATGGTTTTATGGGAGAAAACAGTGCTTACCAGCATGTATTAGGAGAATGCTAGAAGCATCTCCACAGGACTTTTATCTCTTTTTCAAATTGTCAGAGTGATAGCACAGTTGAGAGTGCTAGCACTGACTGTCTCAGTGGGACTGTTGCATCCTTGTGTGAACATTATTGCTCAGTCAAGCTAACTGAACACTGCCATGCTTACTGCACTGATACTGCAATGTACAGTATATTGTTTTGTATAGGCTTACATGTTATGTTTTTATGATATGTTCCTGCATTAGTGATGATGGCACACCAGGCTATTAAACTGCCTTTTATTAAATAATGCAACATTAACATTATGTCAGCTATTGCAAGGTAATAGTAAGAAATCTCTTTGCATTATACTGTTCTCTGTGCGTGTTGAAAAAATAATCTGGTACGTCTACACAGCCCTGGCTCTGTAAATATTACGGGTGGAGGAAAACATTGATACTGCATAGTATCGCGATATTTCCCATGGTGATATTGTATCGATACACAAGCCAAGTACCGCAATCATTTTTTTCCATTAGATAAATTGCACATGAGAATCTAATATTTATGACATGTTCATGTCAGGTAGTCAGTTTGACAATCACATTTTGCAGCAATACAATTTATGTTAGATGAACAAACCGATGTTGACATAGATTTCCTTTGGGGACATCATTTGAAGTTGGAAAAAATAATATATTGCAAAATATCGCAGAATATTGCAATATTCATACATATAAGTACATATATACATATAAGTATCGTGATAATATCGTATCGTGGGGCCTCTGGTGATTCGCACCCCTAGTAAACACTGAACACTGCTCACAACCGCAAAGCCGTAGTACCAGAGTACAATCGCTTTGCTTCACAATGTGTTTCAATGTGTGAGGCGGCACTGCAGAGGGATATTGTTTTGATTTGAGCTCAAAGTTAGCATGCGTTCTAACTAACCCTGCCTTTAATACTTCTAGTTATTCAACATGTTTTCTGTTACAGCTTGTATGAGGGCTTATTCCAACTTAAGTCAGTTGACTTGGTAAAGACCAGGCCCGGACCTAGAGTATAGGTGGGCAGGGCATTAGCAATGCCAACTCAAATGGATCATTGTTCTGGCCAGAAGCATGTGTAAAGTGTATCTTAATTACACTTGACTAGACTAATCACTTTTTTCTCCCCCTCTAGTGTCACTATAACTGGCTAGCTCAGCGGTTTCAAACTGTTCTACAAAACATGGTTACACAGCATGACTGAAAACTACTGTATATAGTGACATTTTCCCCATGAATAAGCCTAACTTAAAATAGACATAAAAATAATAATATGAAAAAATTATAGTTTTACTATTATTGCTATAATTGCTTTGGCTGTATGTAATGTATTTATTATATGCTGCAAAAATAGAATAATGCATTAGTGAATAGGGCAACATGCTGTTCAGATTGAAATCCAGAATTACCAGTAAATGGACTGATTTATATAGCACTTTTCTAACCTTCCAGCCACTCAAAAAGCTGTACAGTATTGCCTCACATTCACCCATTCACACACACATATGGTGGTATCAGTCATGCAACGCATGCTGCCGCCTGACCACTGGGAGCGGTTAGGTTTAGGTGTCTTGTTCAGGGACACCTTGACACTTGCTGAGGATTTAGCGGAGTTTGAACCAATGACCTCTGGAACACTATTCTTCTTCCCTGTCTCCCCACTCTGCCCACTGCACCACTGTTCAATGCATAGGCATATGCTATCAATTGACAAGTATCCTGGAGTTTATAGACTGTTACATGATTGGTGATTGACAAAATGTAAGATGCTTTTCCTGGTAATGTGCCACAAACTTTATATTAAGGTAGGGTTAGCAATGTGAATTAATTAATAATTGAATGACATTTAGTACAGTGAAGGTCAAACATATTGTATATGCATGGTTAAAATATTAGATTTGATGTTTTATATACTGTAGATGACAAGCTCCAAACAAATAGAAAAATTGTCTTGAAAATATTTAAAAGCATTGTTCCAATGTCAAGTGAGCTGAAATCCCTGTACAATGAAAAGAAGGGAATGAACTGCTGAAAATAAAGGCTATTACTTTCAAATGGTTACTTTGTGCAAAATATTTAATTCCTCAGACATACGGTATGTTTTAATATGGCATTCATATGTATTGTGAGGAGTTACCTAACCCTATTTCCATGTAACCTTGATAACTATAGAGGTTTTGGGTGTCTGGAGCCGGAAGTCATGCTGCTGTATTGTTGTAAAACAAATCAATTACTTTTTTTCTTTCTGGCTGCAGTTGAAAAGCATGCTTACTAGCCTCCACATCACTCCACGAGTACATCTTGCGTAATGTAGGTGTCTATAAAAGATGTGAACCTATGAAATCTCACACAGAGACATGAGAGAATGAGAGAACACTGAGTTTTTTGATTGTCTGTGGCGTGTGTTTCTGACTGTGGAGATTTTCTTTACTGAAGCTGAAACTTCCAGTCGTATTTGTACTGTATTGTGCAAATATTCTATAGCGAGATGCCTACAGTACACCATGAACTTGGTGACCCAATTAAACAAAGGCTTATCTGCTAATATACCAAATTGTAAAAGTACTTAGCCTGCTAAAATCATTCTGATTGTGCGGAGCTCTGGTTTGCACATCATTTTACAGTTGGAACTCTCAATTTAAAACCATTCACCACCACCATCCAATCAGAATCCAGTGGGTCCAGTTGGTGCCAACAACAATTAAATGTCTGTGTTGAGAAAATGATCCCCATGTGGGGATGAAAGGTTGATGAAACGTTGAATATTGACAATGTGATGGCCATTTAATAGTACTGCAATACAGTACAGTATGATCAACGACTTTGAATAGTGAGTTTCCAGACTAATAGTGTGGAGGAAATGGTGGAGCTTTCACAATCTGGATGGTTTTACTAATATTTGATATACCAATGTACTGTATATACACACAATGAAATTGGATTATGCCTAGTAGGACTTTAGCTATAGGACGTAGAATCAAAGGGCAGTGCACTCTCACTAGCAGATTCTCTACACAACTCACATTCACAATGAGATGAAGCCTTTCTTATCCTTTGTTCTTAAACATTGACCTTTCTGCCATACTCTGTTGTAGAATTACTTATAAGGAATAGCCTGGCTGAATACCATTCATTTATTGAGTTACTTTACTTATTACTGGGTATTAAAAGTAATTAGTTTCCCTACGAGTTACTGAAAAAATACGAATACTATTACAGTAACTACAGTAATTAGTTACTAGTTACTAGTAACTAATTAAGTCCAACACTTGATATAAATGCAGTAATTATATCACAATTGGTTTGAAAGAAAGCTATTCAAATGCAGGCATCACAATGACATCAATATTTTTGTGATTACAGTTCAACTAAGATCATCATGTAACAGATTGCCATGTTTGGCAACATACTGTACTATGTCTCAATGAAAACACTCAATGAAACAGCAATGTGTGAACATCTAACTAAATAACTGATTTGGAATAATTAACCACTTTCTTTGTGTTTTGCACAGGTTATATTATTATTATTATTATTATTATTATATAGTGAGAAAGTGCATCCTACTGTATGTGTTGAGGAATGTGGGGGGAATTAACCCAGTGCAGACTGGAATCTTTGCTGCAGGCCATTTTGTAATATATTGTATGTCACATCTATGTGTTCTCTTTTTACTAATAGATTCAGAGCTCAACTTTGGATGAATTTTAAAGACAATGTAATGCATCGTGAAATTGGCCTTTGATAATGAAGTAACATTCTTCTAATACGCACATTTGCTTTCATATTGGATTGTATAGTGTGAGGTGCAGCTTCATTATTCCTGCTAATTAAGATTTAGGTCTGTGTTGTCCCCAGTTGAGTCTTTTGTCACCACAGTGAAAGAGATCTGTATTGATTTAATTTTCTCATTTCTTTTTAATTGCATGGATTGCATCCAAGTGTAACTGGACCTCCCCACAAATACCCAGTTCATTGAAATGCTAACCAACAGTATTATTCTTATACAGTACATCATACAATTAAGTACAGTACATAATAAATATAAATTATGTACTTTATTATAAATTATAAAGTACACTAAACGTACAGAGGTTAAATACAAAATCAACACTATGCCAAGAAATTGTCAAATATTATTTACTTTAAAACAGTCTTGCTACAGTTAAACCTACCTAAACTCAAAGTAACACAACAAGAAAATTAACACAGTTACGAGAACATGAACACAGTTACATATAAAAACCTGGATAAAACAAGGCTGTGTTTGTGAGAGAGAGAGATGAAAAAAAAAACACTTTTTTCAAGTGTTTTTTCTTAATTTTTAATAGATAAAAACTAAACTGTCCTTAGTAATGTAAAATGAATCAACTGCAATCATTCCTGTGCTGTTTGCAAAAGTAAAGTTATTCTGCATAGTCCCTTTTTTACTGATTCCCTTTACTGTATGCTGGAATCTTATAGTCTATATATTCAGCACATTTAGCAAGTGTGCTATAGGCCTTCTGCAGTTCCTTTTCACATGCATTAACAGGACTGTCCTGTCATGAGCGGGTATAAAAGTACAGTATAGCCTGCTCTATAAGACAAATTGCATCTTATTAAACCATGCAATACAACTTTTTTATTTTAACTGTCTGGACTCTGGAAATGAGACAAAGGATCTTCACACCAATCCAAGAGGAAATAATTCTGGCACCATGTGGATTATGCAAACATATAACTATACACACATTTAAGAATCTACACGGTTTTCTAGGTGTAAATCATGGGTAAACACTGCCTAACCCCAAATAAAGCAAAAAGCAAATATCACGGCAGCAACCCACTCTATAAAAGTGCCTATTGATTTACTGATCTCAGTGTCAAAGATATGTCACATTGTAAACCGCCTAAAAGAAACTCAATGGTCTATATAAACTAGTATATAGACTATATACGCTATAGGCTCACCTTTATGTACGCATAGACTTATACTGTAGTTGATTATTGATAACCATAAACGTACTTACATGTCAACAAGACATGATACATTAATGCATTAATAGTAATAATATTAGCAATATATACTGTAGCATTTCATATTTTGTTATTTGATAAGTTAAAATGTGAGTACACAGATGAAAAGGTGTGGAAAGTTTGTATTACTGATATAAAATATTAAATTGTATCCCTCAGAAAGTGTATCCCTCGAAAGTAAAGTAATCTAGTAGGCCTGTCATATATCTCTGGAAGAGGGAGTACATCTTAAAAGCTAAACTATAGATAGAGTCCATACTCTGTTCTCTTGTTCTAAATGTGTTCCATGGTCCACTTACAGTAACACATACAGATATTACAATTTTAGCAATTTGAAACTGTTCAGCACACTTATGGTAAACAGTCATTGAAACCCACACATTCAAGAATTGACAGAATATGGGTTTTGAGTGCGGGGCAGCTTTTCAACGGAGTAAGAGACTGATATTGTTTGTAGCCTGCAGGGAAGCAGGCCCAATCTTTTCACAGCAGGCACAAATACTATTATTCATTTAGCAAACACCTAAAGCAAATGGCTTTGCCCATGCCCTCAAAGGGCCCGCATGCATTACTTTTCAGTTTGTCAAAATTATTATCTTGGATTAAGAAGCATACTTTATTTTGAAACAGTAATTTCCATGTACATTATCAGTTTTTCTCTTAAATGAGTTCTTACTGCAGTCTTTAGAGTGTAAGTATAGTGGAAATCCTGCATGCTTTTCTAATGCCTGGGTCACATCCCTACTAGACAAGTCATATACTGATGTATTCTGCAATAAGAAACAGCATATTCATGCTTCAGCTCAGATCCCCTTCACAACACTGTGTTTTCTCTTTTCAGTACACCTTATGAATAATGTATGTTGTCAGACTTCAAAAACAGGTGCATCTGCACTGTGTTATTATTTGTAAATGTGTAATATATATATATAAACATATATGGGCATTTGACTGGAGTATTTAACCATGGCTGGACCTGTACACCGCTACTCGTGTGTGTGTGTTTGCGTGTGCGTGTGTGTGCGTGTGTGTTTGTGAATAATGTATTATGTACTGTATATGCGTATTCTCCTCAGTTTGCCTTCTTTCCTCAAAATGTTTAATTAAGGTATTACAGAATGCCCACCATCCACCAACAACCAACTTTTCGGCCATCTTACTGTACTATGTTGAGACTAAATGAATGTTGGAAGTCTGATATGTAAGGTGGGTGAGTCCGACAAAACTAAAGCTTACTGTAGATGACAGACTTTTCTTTTTTGTTGAGTTCTGCCTCTTTTTCTCTCCTTAAGGATTGTTAACTTGCATAACCTGCAACTAAAGCCAGGTTAGGGTTAACAAAATAATGAAGGTGCATGTCCTTTTCCAAGCTATTTCAATAGACGTCTTCTAGATTGTTGCCAGTCATTTCAGTTCTATAAGTTAACCATGAAACATGGGCTGAGCTGGGCTGGGTTAAAACATTTTACAAAATCACTTACACACAACATCAATACCTGAACTGTTTGATATGGGTTAGAATTTCCATGTGCCAAGTTGCATTTGAAGGCACATGGTCCACTCAAACATAATGGAATTTATCATGGACTAATGTAATTGTACACTGGAAAAACAATATCTAATTTAGTGTGATAATCTTGTTTTTAGATTTAAAATCTAGTTGGTCTTCTTTCTAATATAAATTGCTTATCTAACTTATTTAACTTGTCTAACCTAACTTAATTTAAGTAAATGTGCACTTCATTTAAGAAATATTATCAAGTGAATTTCATTTACTGCACTGGCAGCCAGTTTTTCTTGTTTTAAGCATAAGCAAGCACATAACTAATATATTTGCACTTATTTTTGACAGGGCATTTTTTGCAGTGTATTACTTTAATATGATTGGTTCGACCTGGACAATAAGAAATACATTATTAACTAAATTAATTGTTTAGGTTTTAGTTATTGTAATTGCCATATACAGTAAGCCTATACAATTTCAATCAGTTATATTCTGCTTTTTTATATATATTTTTTATTTTTCTATAACGTTGGTTGAAACTCCATTTTCATATGTTCTGTCTTTTTAAATAAACATACTGTACTTTAAACTATAACACACTGCAGTATACAATACGTGCAAATAACCCTATATACTCATTTGTCATTTCACAGTCAAGAAAATATAAGCAAATCACTTTGGCATATGATATAGACAAGGCCAAAGTAATCTCAATCTTCTGCTAAAGTTTCAACTTTCTTTTTACTGTAATAAAATCATATCATGTTGTTTTATATCCTATTGGCCAGCCCATTTGAGAAGCCCTTGATTTATTCCAAGGCTGTTTGTAGCTCTCCCAGACAATCAATAGACACTATCAGGTAAACAGATATTACTGGCACGTGTCTAAACTGAATTATAGGGGTTATCCACCTCATTGATTTGTGCCATATGACATTTTGACAAATTTTTATGGGAAATCAAAATATTTCTGTCTCATTCTCTCTCTCTCTCTCTCTCTCTCTCTCTCTCTCTCTCTCTCTCTCTCTCTCTTTCTATCTCTCTATTTCTCTTTCTGATATTGTGGTGGCTGGCAGCATGTTAGGAACTTAATAAAGGCAGCTAAATATACAGGTGTGCTTCAATGTCAATCTCTGTGACATTATGTTAATTACCTAAAACATATCCATGGAAAATGGTTATGGTACTTAGTAAACTACCCAAACTTAAATTAAATAAGAATATACGTTAATTATTTAACTGAAAGAGCTCTGGAAATGCATTTGTCATTAATCTATTAATCCCTAATGTGAAAGTGCTTGTGCATACATATTCATTATATCCTAAATCAAGCCAAGCTTTTCTTTAATATATGCCTCAGCGCATCATGAGGAGAATGTCCCAGCTAGACTTTGTGTGATAATTGTTAATAGTCCTTTGGCCATATTTAATTTATTCTTAACGCTGCATCATTAGGTATCAATTTTTATGCTACCTTCAATCAATGCTTTGGTGGGGTCACACGTCCACTGCATATTAAAAGCTCCTCACAGCTTCAACATATTTAGATTACAACAGCAGGAACAACATGTCAATGCTTGAAATTGTATTGCACATGCATGCAAGATGGTTTGACCCGCTGTAAGTCCAACTTCACTGTTTTAATTTGACTAATGCAGGACATTAAGCTTAAGTAAACCTGTAACAATGCAAAAATAGACTGTTTTGAGAGTATCAAATCCACCAACTTTGATATGGAATTATTGTATTAATTTAATTTTCGATTTGAAAAATACAATAAAATGCATTAATTCTAAACACTATAATTTTTTCCAAGTCATCAAATGATCAAACACGTTTTTAATACGACACAGATCTGTCTATATCGTATAGTAGAGAAAGATGGGAAGATAATTTGGCAACATGTTAATGTTAATCCTAGTCTCGCAGAGCCAACCTGCATGGCACATTGTGCTGGCAAACTGCATCAAGACCCACCTATTTGACAAGAGAGGTATCTGACTGACATGTTGGATGACCAACAACATAACTCAATGACCAAGTTTGACGTTAAACTTACACAATAATTTGTCGGGAAATTTAACGACACAACCGATTGCATGTAAATCTGTTAAATAGGCTATGGTTACTGCTTAAAATATATGGAAAAACTGAAATGAGTAAATAAAGCACTGCACAAGTGTTGCAACGGATTTACGAGCATACAGACTTTTGAGTGACAATGCTAAAAGCAATGATAATCGACTTCCTCATTTCTAAAAATTGGGCAGACGCGCAGCAGAGAATTTCTTATGGGACATAGTGCTAATGGACGGAAGAGTCTGATACTACAGTATGTTAATCCAAGCTTTGAGTGCATACTACACATAAAAGCATTTTTTGTGATTCTAAAATGCTTGGAGGTGAGCTACTGAGATGATTCCACTAATGTTCTGTCAAACCTCAGGGAGAGATCAGTGATGGATTTTTGGTGATGTGAGAGTTTATAATTGTAGGAAAAGAAAATTGAAATGTCTACTTTCTTTTTGCTTTCAGGGCTAAACCATATTCTATTTTTTGTGCTAAAATATTAGCAACCTACAGAATGGGACATGCACGAGTAGCTGGTCCACACAGCATGTCTTATACTGTAGGTGTGCAGAGAAAATATTTGACTTCAAAGGTGATTACGGTCTATATAAATAAACCTGACATGACGACTTAATTTACAGATCTTCTTTATTGTAAAACCTCCCCCATATTGTTAAGACAACTCAGTGTGTATTCCAGTTCTCCTGGTAAGGGATACAATACCTTCATCACTGCAGTGACACATACAGTTTCACCCTCACTTACATGGCATGCTGGCAGTTTCAAATCATTATGTTTGTATCAGAAATAAGAAAGTGTGCTACTGTGGTTAACACAATGCTACTAAAGGAATATTTAAATCGGGGCACCAATAAATCGATAACAAAAAGATTACAATGGTACAGCAGCTGATGTGATATCCATCCATCCATCCTCTCCCGCTTATCCGGAGTCGGGTCGCGGGGCAGCAGCTTTAGCAAGGGACCCCAAACTTCCCTTTCCCGAGCAACATCAGCAAGCTCTGACTGGGGGATCCCGAGACGTTCCCAGGTCAGTTTGGAGATATAATCTCTCCACCTGGTCCTGGGTCTT
>JAODUK010022141.1:0-20661 GCA_027564635.1 Typhlichthys eigenmanni
TGGTACAATAAAATTTAGGAAAGAAAATAGCTTAAATGTAGTGAACTACTTTTGCCGCGTTACATGTAGCTTAGTTTCGTAGAGTAACTGGTAGCTTAGCTCACTACATTTTCAATGTAGCTTGCCCATCACTGCTGATTTCCAGGTGTTAGATGCTGAATTAAGGTGCTGTTCCATTTGAAGGGGATGTAAGCTCTCTGGGCCCTATTTCAGCAAGCGGGTTTAGTGAGTTTGTTAACCCTGAAATGAAGGAAACTCAGAGTTTTCTGTTTCAGAAAGATAACTCAGGGAACGTTGCCATGGTAACTGACTCTGTGAACCTAACCTGAGGCCTATACTATGCATAGAGTTCAACCTACCAATACGTAACTCGGAGTTATCAGGGAAAGTCAGGGTTGACAAACTCTGCCTCCCTACATTTGTGTTAAACGGTACTACGACTGTGATGATGTTGGTCTGTTGAGTCGGTGTTAACTTCGTTTCACTTCGTGCGTGTTCACATAAAAGGGACGCGGTAGGCAACACAGGCCGAGTTTTAGTGTATTTGCATTTTGAAACTATGCTTTTTTATTGTTATAAAGCAAATAAGGCTATATTGCAGTTACCTGAAAATGCATGAAAAGCCTATTTGTTCTTCAGAACACGTAATGTCAGAAGAACAAATGCGTGCTGTAGCCTTTCCTGCGTGCATGCAATACCACGATGTTCTCTATTCAAATATGATTTCACAAATGGCCCAATTCTCGCGGGGTGGACAAGGAATGCAAATAAACATTTTATATATGATAGGGCCTAGAAGGTTAATAGCTAAATTACTACTTAAATAGGTTAATAGCTAAATTACTACTTCCACACAGCCCTGGCTTGATAAATAGCAACATAAACAAAGTTGCAAATACCGCTCGTATCGTATCAACAAAGCCGTAGCACTACACTTTGCTTCACAATGCATTTCGACGTGCTTATCCACCGCTGTGGAGGACCGCGGAGTGATACTGTATTGATGTGAGCTCAAAGATAGCAAGAAGTAAAGGTGATTTTATTTTCACATACACATACATGTAGCGAAATTCATCCTCTGCATTTAACCCATCCCTCAAGGGAGCAGTGGGCAGCCGCTGTGCAGTGCCCGAGGACCAACTCCGGATTAGAGCCAGTGTCACTGGTCACATGACACTGGCTGGAGGGTGAACCTGACATGGTTTTGATAAATGATCATACATTAAAGGGGACATTATTTTGTCTTTTTGTTTTGGCCTAGTAAAATATTAAGCTTATCTTGTGGGTTTGTGATTAGTACGGTGATAGGTATTGTGAATAATATAAATAAGTATTGGGGAAGTATGGGCTGCGGGAGCCTTTGTCACTATGTTAGATATTTGTATACGTCATCAATTAAGACATGGTGGATTGACTTTTAGATGTTTCCGCTTGTCTTTCCTGACACTCTGGCCAGACATTACAACACCTTGTCTGAATCATACTTTTTCGTACTCATTGTTTGTTCTAAATTATGTGTACTTTCCAGATACAAAGTTATACAAACACACACACAATCAATGAAATGTTAATGCTCAATAGAAATGTAACTCAATGCACACATAATGTTTCCTAAATTCCCCACCAAGCTTTTTCCAATTTATCCCTGCAGGGCTTGAATAGTTAGAAATGTGCCCTCATAGTTATTTTAGCTGACTTTAGCGTAGTTGATCCAGTTTGTCCAAAATTGTCCCAATCCAACAAAACACATTTAGAATGTTTAATAACACACTTTGGCAGAGCAGGGCGTTCAAAACCAGTTGCTATTATTTTGTTTTCCCGTTTCTGTTCTGCTTTTTTATAGGTAGGTTATGAAATGGGCTTGTCATATCAACTAAAATGTGTTAGCTTAGTTCACTTGTTTATACTGTACCACTGTGGCTCCACTTTAAGTTCCAGAACTTTGATATGCGTCGTGGATGTGTTTTTTTTACTTGTTTTGTTTTTGTCTACATCCATGAGCAAGAAATACATTGGGCCGACTATCTCAGGTTTACATTGCTTTCAAATATTCAAACAATGCCACAATTCCCTGCGAAGAAAGAAGGAAAGAAAAAAGAATAGGAGCACTTAAAGCCAAACCCTTGCCAAGTCCGGCAGGCAGAATACACAAGCTAATTATACCATGGCGTTTGGAAGTGCTGATTGACAATCACAGAAATGCACTTGGGGTGTAAAGCTATTAGGCTGAGAAATTATGCTTGGCCAAAAACACTCCCTGGTCATGCCAGCCCAGCCAGATCAACCAACAGTCAGCAGCCTACTGTGGTCTCACAAACAAGATTAAAGGAAAATGATATCGTAGTTTCATCAAATCAAACTTCTGTCTTCTTTCAGGTATCATTTTGTAGGATTTGATATATTATAGTTTGACTATAATTGAAAGGATAATGTTTGAAAATGCATATACATAAAGGCATAGGTTTAAAGGCATAAGTTTACAGCATATAAATTTTACAGCGTAAACATTGGTTTACAGAATATAATGGCAGTAAAGCCCAATTTTAACACATAATGGAATCATAATCTTAACACTTTTTTTTTCTAAACTATATTGATTATTGGATATTTTGGCAGTGTGATACTTATTTGAAATAAACAATCAATACTTCATGAAAATTGTTATGACATATTCATCACAATAATTATCATTATAGCATTAATCATCTAACAGGAATATTTTATATGTATTATTTAGAATACTGATACACATTGTAAATAGGATTTTAAGCACTTGCGTTATCTGGCATTTCTGCTGGATATAAGAAGAAGATACAATATTCAAAACTTGCTATTGCACAAATGGGTTCCATCAAGCTTCTTGGCCCATTTTTCTATTTTGTTGAGTTCTGCTAACAGCACACAGCAACACATTTTCCATTGACAGCCTATTATGTTTACATTTACCACATTTAACCACTTTAATCTAAAGGAATTTAAATAAAATATGTACCGCACATTTGTCAATAGCTGTCAATAGAAAGAACATGTATATGGGAGATAAGGTATTGTCATATGTGTGTCAGTGTGAGAGGTGTCAGTGGTTGTACCATGGTGGATTCTGAAAAGGTTCATCTTACTTTAAGTCTCTTGTGGAAGATCGGTAACGTTGCGGAGCCAGGAGAGAAAATATTTGCGACTGCGCTGAGCGACTCTCGTATCTCGTAGCGATGGTAGTGCCAGGCAACCAACCAAGGTGGTAAACCCATGCCTTCTGGTTGGCGCCTGATACCATGACCATTGCTTGGAGGCAGAGCGCAGCAGTTTTGCTGTGGGCCAACACCAATATCTTGAACCATATATGGGTTGTGATGGGGAAGGGAAGTAACTGATTACATCTGATTACAAAAAAGCAGTAACTGTAATCCATTACATACCAGATAAAATGATGACATCTGATTAGTTTTATTTTTTTAATTGTGTGATTACTTCTAGGATTACTTTCAAATGTAATAGGGATGTTTGTAGTAGAAAAATGCATAGAACAATCAGCTGTTCTCTTACTAACCTTTCATTAATGCCAATCAATCACTGAAACAAAGTCCAATTTTAGTCTGATAACGGTCACAAGAATACAAAGATATGGCATGCCAATGCAATACATTGCTTTGGATGGCATTTCAAGGAACAATTTGATTATGTTACTGAATTTAGGTAATTATAAATTATGTTACTGATTCTAATTTTAGTCTGCTAACTAGCAACTAACGGATTACATTAAAAAAGTAACCTTCCCAACTTTGCTTCTGAACATGCTGTAAGGGCCTGGTGGCCGGTAGTCCGGATAGCAGAGAGTTGCAGTTGTCTCGGCATGAGACATCTAAAGTTTGGACCAGGAGTTTCTTGTAAGGAATGGCTTTATCCTTCTGATGTTAGAGGGAGAATCTGCAGGCACAACCATTGTGGGCATGTTTGCCGCACAGGAAAGTCGATTGTCACAGTTGGTAGGGCGGACACAGTAGTGTCCTTTAAGGGGGATGGACGGTCCTTCACCGGAAGGTGGATCCAAGTGGGTGTAATTGAACCGCAGGGTGCCCTACAATCTGTACTCCGCGTCCACCCCCTCCACCCTCGTAATGACTGCAACGGACTTTGAAAAAGCCAAAGTGGCAAAAATGAGAGTCATGTCTTCAATCAACCTGCATCACTGCAATCTCCTTGGTGGGAGAGCGTCTAAGTAATGTATTCAGTCTTTCTATCTGTCTATAAGCATGCACTGTTCCTTTAAATGGAGGGGGCTTTAGAAGCACGAAAAAAAAGTAATCAGACTACTCACACTTCTGCCACCCTCTGGCAATGTAATCACTTTGTGTATTGGATATCACATTTATTTTGTCATATTTCTCCCTGGCTACATCTCTCCATCTCTCCTCTTGGCTTGCTTCCCTCCATCCATTCCATTTTCATTCAGACTCTGAATGGCATTTCGTTTCTTTGAATTAGATACTGGCCGAGCTGTTCCTTATTTCGAACCTGAACATTCTTTGCCTCACCTTCTTTCTCCCTCTCTTCATCTCCCTCTCTCCATCTTCCACCTCTGCCTATCCTCCTCGCCCGGACGTGCTTGCCTCCTCTGCTGCCTTGCCTATCTCTGGCATTAAATCAAACGGAGAACATTAAAAGTGGCACGCGTGGCAGACAATGGCCTTTTTATGATCGCCACGTGCGGCGTGGTTTGCGCTGCACACGGCCCTGTAAAATGCCATTTTGTATCACCTCATTTCTTAAGGCCTTGACAACACGGAGTGTAGGAGTGGGATGGGAGCAAGGGGTGAGAACACGGTGTCACGGGGAAGAAAAGGGATGAGAGAGAGAGGGAGAGAGAGAGAGAGAGAGAGCGACCAGATAGAAAGTAAGAGAGAGTAATGACAGCCTGAGAGAGGCAGAGGGGAGACGGGCGAGGTGAGAAATGGGGGAGGGAGAGGTAAGAAGAGCGAGAGGCGAGAGGGCGAGAGAGAGAATAAGGGGATGCATAGAAATGGTGAGAAGGTGGAAATGGAGAGAAATGGGCGCGAGGGGAAGAAAGGGCACATGGAGGGAAATGGGAATAAAGGGGCCGCGGTGCGAAGTTAGAAATGCCACATGGAGTAGAGATGAGAGCGAGAAAGACATATTTCTCAGACAGGGGACGCCAGAGATGAAAAGGGAAGGGGGGGTGCTTGTTAGGTGATTGAGACTAGACCATTAGCCAGGATACCCAGACACTATTCAGAAATGAATGAGCTGCCAGCACGGCTACGAGAGCTGAGAGGATTCAGAGCACACAGCTACGCAGCAATAGGGTGCACCTCTCTCCCTCTAACACACTCCCTTTTTACTCCCTCTCCATTACTGGGGGTGAGCATAGTGAGCTTATTAAATTCTAATTGTCTGTAATGGCTGCCCAGGCTCTCAAATGCAGCACGTGGCACGGAGAGGGGGAGAGAGAGAGAGAGAGAGAGAGAGAGAGAGGGTGCAGAGGTATTTGTTTTGCTAATTGGAAACCGTTCAGCTCCCGTATGTGTTCTGCTGTCTGCCGCCGCTCTGGAAATCTCCTGATAAAACCGGAGAGATGGATAGATAGTGCCCGTAGTGTACAACAAAAAAGGTAGAGAGCGAACGATGGGGGTGGGGGGGGGGAGGTCGGATGAGTGAGCAAGAGCAGCACCTTGGGGGTATTTACCGGTGTGGACGAATATGAAAAATCAATGAGTCCGTAATGAGCTTCATTTACAAAGTTGTCAGACACTATAGCGAAGGGGCTTGTTTACCATGCTGAAGGAGAAAGCCATGCAGCCAATGCTGCTACTTTCCAGAGCACGTTTCCCCCACAACACATGATGTAACGCAGATTAGTGACGCTTTCAATTACACGTTAGCGCCACGTCATTCTCCTAGCAAGGACGGAAGTGCATCACGGTACGCATGTATCAATTACCTGAGTCGTTTATGTCCGTAAAAACAGCCGTTATCTTTCGTTGTGAATATCCTCTTATCTACTGTGTCCTTGGCAGCATCCTTGCACAGCATGCCGCGGAAAGCCATTACGGGTTCTTTGCGCGTTCCCCTCCTACCTCATCTCCGCTGCCATTCCTGCTCACATCCCGACGACACTCCGAGCACGGCAAAGACCGGAAGGTGCAAAAAAGTGCAAAAAGCCTCCGCAGGTCCTCCATATGGCCTTGCTTCCGCTGGGCTTTTGTGCTTCTTGTACACCCATGTCACACACACACACACACACACACACACGCACACACACACACACACACACACACACACACACACTGACTCACACAACTAACTACAGTGTATGCTATTAGCATAATATAACCTTGGAGTTCAGGTTCTCCAAACCCCATGGTGTACATATCCATTGTCTTTCTCCCTTGTTCATAGTTTTTATCCTTTGTAATGTTGCCAGACCTCAACTTTCTGTTCGATGATAGGCTCAGCTCTGGCAATCCCTTTTTTTATTTTCTTTCATTTTCTTTTTACGTTTTAGCAGTTTTTAGTTTTTTTTGGCGTTTAACGAGTCAATCATGGCAGCCAATTGAAATGTTGTTCCCCCTGTGGGTTGGTGACAAATATCCCCTTTTCCCTGCTCGCACCAGAGTGCTTTTGGATGCCTTGCCTCCCCCCACATACAGTACGCGCACACACCCGCCCACCAACCATTGTGGCTTTGTAAGTGCTGCTGTGTTATTTTTACATTGTAGTGTGTCACGGCTTAGACTGATAGGCAGGACTGGCTGTTGGGAGACGTTCAGGCAGGTCCCACAGCGATTTGTCTTGCAGACTGGTGTGTGTGCGTGTGCGTGCGTGCGTGTGTGCACCTATGTGAATGCATTTTCATGAAACCAAGGCATCTGTGAAGGTAAATTGTTTTATTTTGTTACCCAATGTGTGTGTGTGTGTGTGCGCGTGTGCGTCTGTCTACGCAGATGTATGTGCTCACACACCTGCTCGGGGAGAAAATACATGTGAAGTGAAGGGAAAATAGTGATCATTATGAGAGGCAGAGGCAATGATGTTCCAATGGAATGAAGAATGAAAGTCAATTAAATACATTCCTTAACTGATACAATGGAACCCACTCATAACTTAACCTGGGGATGTTGTCATATGTCACAGGTACTATAAAACAGGTTGGGAATAGTCTTGTTTTAAAAGTATACGCTTCAAGGGCAGTAAGAAACATGAAGCACAGTGGCGGGCCAAAATGTTTTCTTTAGGATCTGTGAGTGCTGTGATCTGCTAGGTCCAAACCACGCTTAAGGCTGAGCTGAGCTGCATGTACGCTTCAGAAAAACACGTTTTAAACTGCCAGTGACTAAAGAGGAGTGAGAACATGGTCATGAACTTACAGACAAGGTATTACACTTAAAGGTGTATTCACACACACACACATGCACACTGTATCAAGACAATATGCATCAGGGCAACATTAAATATGTGCACACGTTTGTAAGCACACGAGCTTGTGAGACGAGCTAACCTCGGATGCTCCATATTATGTTAATGCAAATTTGTCTGGATCCCCTTCAGTCCTGTTGATGGCAGAGGCGATGCCAATATCAGTTGTCCATTAAAATGATTGCGCCAACTTAAACCAATCAGACGTTGTAGTTTAGCAATTTCCAAATGCAGGCAGGCAGGTCTTGCTGTCTTCATGCGAGAAGCTGATGGAACCAGTTCACAAGCTCATGACCTGATCATGTGAAAGGGCTCCTTTCAATTTGCAAATAAAGCCAAATGAATGGCATACCTCTAAAATGTGTATTTTATAGAGCATCTGTTCTCACACTGATGCTGCATAAATGTTCTGCACAAACACACACACTCACACGCATTCTTACGCTTGCATAAAATATTCCTTTCCTCTTCAAACACTGCCATGAATGTGTGTGTGAGAGTTCTTGTGTTTGTGCCTAGGCATGGGCCAGGTAATATTTCCACTATTATTACCTCTAAAATGCTTCTTCCCAGTACATATTTGAGGCCTGTCAAAAAACTAAAATAATTTTCATGACCACACACTGACTTGGCAATCCCCAATTAGAGGCTATAATACTGTTTAGAGAGCAGCTGTCCACGCACAGACCTAGCGCGCACGCACACACACACACACACACACACGCACACGTGCTAGCCTGCTCTGCTCTGCTCTCCTGGAGCACGTTAGCCACCTCACCAGATGCCTGCTGGATAATCTAGATGCCATGGAGCGAACCCTTGCCAGCGTGCACGTGTGTGTGTGTGTGCGTGCGTGTGTGTGCGTGCGTGCGCATGTGTTTGGCTGAGAAGATGCAGACTATAAAACTGTGCCAGGGGTTCTTTTCTAGTAATAAAGCCCCACCAACATGCTAACCCTTCTTTTATATTAATGTCCCACCTCTTTGGTTCCCGCCGTATTTGTCAGTCAACATCTCTTCCTTTGGTCTCTCTCTCTATCGCCCCCTCTCTCTCTCTGGAAGTAGCCCCAACACCTGTGTCCCTCTCCCACCCACCCCCCACCACACACACACACACACACACACACACCGCCATCACCAGCACGTGATCCTCTGCTATCCAGCTTGTCCGCATGCTCTTTGTCCCTCATGTCTGTTTAGATGGCGCTGATGGCAGCCTGGTGTGGGAGGCCCGAGAACGAACCGAGTAGGCTTGGAGGGTTGCATTTCCCTAGCATACACAACACACACACACACACACACACACACACGCCCGCAAACATACACGCACGCACACACACACGCACACACAACACACACAAAAGCAGTAGTGCTGGTCACATGACGAAGATAAATTGAAAAAGGTGAATCCTCTCCAATATGCTAATATTAAATGTTACAAAGTGCATGCTGTGGCTATACTGTATGCATATGAACCTCACACACACACGCACGCTCATACACGCGCTCACATACACACACGCACGCTTATACACGCGCTCACACACACACAAACATGCCCACACTGCTGCATAATTCCTTTAAAGAGTAGCCACTTATTTACAACAAATCTGAATATGCCACTTAACTTCCCGCTCACGCACAGTGGTGCTCTCATGGCATACTCATGCCAGAGCCTCTCGTGCGCTCGTTCGTCTCTCGTGCGCGCGCTCTCTCTCTCTCTCTCTCTCTCTCTCTCTCTCTCTCTCTCTCTCTCTCTCTCTCTCTCTCTCTCTCTCTCTCTCCCCTCTTTGTTTGAACAAGTGAATGAAGAAGAAAATAATGACATCCCCTGAACTGGATCAAATTCAGATGGTTTGTATTCATCTTGCAGTGAATATAATTACTTATTAGTTACCATTTGTGTGGAAAGAAATTTACAAAACAATGACAAGAATACAAGTACCCACCGTACAGTATATTTACAACAAACTATTGACTTTACAGTGCTGTGGTTGCTGAGTTTGTTGTGTAGGTCCACTCCACAAATAAACAATGTTCAACCAATCTTGAAAAACAAACTAACAAATAGTATAACCTGCAGCAAAACAAAGTTAGGCTTTAGCAATTATCCAAGCTAACATGGTTTCTGGCACTTTTTGTTACATTTCTCAGTTTAATGTTAAAAACTGTACTTTTCTAATTTTAAACATATTTTGAGTCAAATGTAAATGTAAGTCAATGCACTGTAATTTCAAATATCTTTGTCAATTTGACAAAATATGTGCATTGTTGTAAAAAAAAACCAAAAAAAAAAAAACACACATTATACAGACAACACAACTCAGAAACACACACTGCAATTACACCAAACAAAAACATGAGTGTTCCCAGAAGACAAAGTGAACATGTCTGTATGCGCTTGTTGGGTTGTGACTCATGAGCTTCACGTGTTGTTGGTTTATTTGAACATTCTGACCCTATCACTTTGTCCTCTGGAAACACTTCCGTTTGAATTAACAGCATTTAGTTTCATTGTTGTCAAATGTTTACATATGTTTTCTTAATTTGTTTCTGTTTTATGTGTTTATATTTGTTTTATCTATATGTGTATATATATATATATATTGTGCTTTCATTAATTGCAATGTGTTTATCTTCCAAGGCAACCAACCAAAGTCTAAAATAAATAATAATAATAATGAAAATAAATAAAGAACTACATTTAATTTATCATTGTTAAATGTATGAAGATGTTTTCTAAATGTGCTTCTGTCTTCTATTTTGTTTGTTTTATCTGTTTGTATATCTACTATGTGTTTCCATACATTGCAATGTGTTTAGCTTTCAAGGCAACCAAACATAGTCTTTACAAATTACATTTGAATAGTAATGATAATGAAATAAATGACTAAACTTGAAAATAAATGTTTCTCAGTTTAGTGGCAAAACTAAATGTTTTACCCAGTTGGTAAGCAATGTCCATAGAATTTTACATCATTGAATTTGCGGTGCAGCTACTATTTTAGAAACTTTACATACACTGTACAGTAGTACTTGGATGACAGTGATGTTTTATAATGGCTCTACAATTTTACCTAGCGAAAGGGCTTATTAATGAGCCTGTATATAAAGAACAGGCATTAAATGCATGGAAGCTGGCCATGTACTGTATTTTAGTATTATGGGTAGATTAATTATTTTGTCTCTAAACGCTTAGCCAATTGTCAAGCCCTGCATTAGAGAGTTAATGTGTAATATCTGGCCATTTTGTTGCAAAGCGACGCCAATGAGCCATTGGATACATGTGAAATGTGTAAGTACATGAATGTGTGCGTGACCCAGACAGACACTCACATTACAGATCCCCTTAGAAGTCTTGTTCTATTTAGATAATAATTATGCTTATGCAAGGAGGTGAATACAAGTCATAAGTACAATAAACTACAGGTGCTTTAAAACCAGGGTTAAGTCATTCTCGAGAACACTTGCTAACTTCGAGCTCAAAGCAAAACAAAAATCCCTCTGCAGTGCTACCCCACACATGTAGTAATGCATTGTGAAGCAAAGCATATACTACGGCCTTGTTGATGTGAGCGGTGTTCACTGCTTTGTTTATGTTCCTATTAACGGAGCCAGGGCTGTGTAAAAATATCGATTCATTTAAATAATAACTATTTATTATTATTATTTATTGTTATTAATTAATAACACTTAAAGAGAATGGTAAGCTAGCGAAATGCGAGGAGATATTTGGTGAATTTGACAAAAAGTGTATTAGCTTAAATTTAGCATGCAATAGCTGAATATTCTTTCAACTGATGCTCCCTTTTATTAACACAAGATGGTCAATTAGAGAGGAGATCCCGGCTACAGGTCAGAAGTCCCATTTCATACAGACACCAGGAAAAGAATAATTTTGTCATTCAAATTGGGCTGCATTAATAAAGGTTAAAAAAAAAGACAGAATACTTTTTCCCCACACAAAGAGCAGCTTGGCCTGACAGACAGAGAAGAGAGAATGGATGTGGGCAGGTTCAGTGATTCTGGTGTCAGCGGTGCTCTGAAGGCTCTCTGTGTCGATCCTCTCTCCAGCAGACCCTACATGGCAGTTCTCTTCTCTGGGGTGTTGTGGGGAGACAGCAGGGGGAAGGGAAGGAGAGGGGCTGAGGGGTACAGGGGGAGGGGGGTGAGGGGAGGAAGGGGGCATGGTGGCAGGTACTAGGGGATTGTTACAATGCCCTTGACATGAGCGAAATGGTGGAATGAGAGAGAGCAGGAGTCGACAAGCTCGGCGGGTGTAAAGAGAGAAGCGAAAGCCGGAAGACGTGTGCTGTGTGTGTGTGTGTGTGTGCGTGTGTGCAAGGCACAATGAGACAAGGTCTAACAAACAGTAAGTGAAGCAAGGTCCCGACAGTACAGTAAGTTGTTTTTTATTATTTTTTATTTTATTTTGGCAGACAGCAGGATTCCTGTTTTTGAAAAGGTATAAAATTCCTGCTTAAACAGTTGTTCGTTGAATAATAAACCCAGTGGAAAGTGTCAGCAAAGTGGTACTTAAGACATCACCAAGGTAGTGTGTGACGCACAAATGTCAAATGTTATTCATAACTTCGAAAAGAGGTTAAAAAAATTAGCATTCGCATGTTTAATGCTTGATTTGAGGTAGGATCCATGTAAAGGAATCACACATTAAATACATAGTCAGTTATTGCACGCTAAATGTAAGCTAATACACTTTTTGTCAAATTCAACAAATATCTATTCGCATTTTGCTAGCTTACCGTTCTACCGTGTGCGTGTTGAAAAAATAATTACACCCCTCACATATTTGCAAATATGTGAGGGGTGTACTCACTTTTGTGAGATAATGTATATACTTCTACCCTGGGTTCGTAAATAGTAACATTAAAAAAGTGGTGAACACTGCTACCGCTTGTCGCTCGTATCAACAAAGCCGTAGCACTACGCTTTGCTTTACAATGCGTTTCGATGTGTGATGTGGCACTGCGGAGGACTGCGGAGCGATATGGTTTTGATTTGAGCTCGAAGTTGGCAAGAATGACTAACCCTGCCTTTAATTACTGTGTGTGTGTGAGAGAGAGACGGCACAGGCCTCACAAGACCGTCTTCATCTCGCGAGCTTCAGTTTAACTATGCCACGCGAATCAGTCTGCAATGCCTATTGCAAATGTGTCCGAGTAGCAACTGACCTTACCAATCAGCATCGTGTTTATAGCTATACATGCGTGGTTTAGGTGTGCCGACAATGGTGCCGACAGCGCAAACGACCAGATGTTTCATCCAATCAACTGCCAAGTATTTTTATGAAAGTGTCTGCCCTTTACCAACAGTTTTGATGGAAGGCTCCCAGATGGACTTGTGACCAACAATCCCTCTGGGGTGTCAGGCTACAGCTTAAGTCCCAGGGCAGGGCTTTTCTTTGGACTAGCAGATGTTTTGCTCTCACCTTGCCATACCTCATAAAGTGTGATGGTTCTGGACCCTGGGGCCAGTCTAGCACACATACACACACACACACACACACACACATGCACACACACACAAACGTACACACACACACATAGATAGACATGTATAAATAGTATGTATTTTTGTTCGATTATTTAGATTTTCTCTCATAATGAGGGGAAAAAAACTGACGTGTGTGTGCATGTCAATCTGCTGACATATTAACCAAGCCTTTAAAAATGGTCCTAGTTAGAGTACACCGTTCACGAGGAAATATTCCAAGGGACCAGAGCAGAAAGGTATATGGAGAGAATATAGAACGTTTTGTCATTTTCTTCAGTTTCCCCTTTAAGGGATAAACTAACTATGTGCACATAACACAAATACACACAGCACACAAAACACAACACACACACACACACACACACACACACACAGAGGGAATTCCAGGTTGACCTGGAAAACCTTAGAGGATAGTCAGCATTAAATGGTCATTAATTCTAGATTAGTCTAAATTGTAGTACCCAGCTCCACCCTTAGGGGTCAGAAGACATGGCAACACCCACACGCAATGACTCAGCAGAGGTTGCTCAAAGTTACTGTAGCGAGACAGATAGCTAATAGATATAGATGTCACCGGTGTTATGTAACGCTGAACCCTTTTTCTTTCCCTTCACACATGGGGCTACTGTTCAATGCACAGTGTGTGTGTGCCCAACAATACTCCATAAAAAACCTTTCATCTCCCTTGGTTTTCTTTTAGATGAACACGTGCACACACACACACACACACACTGATGAACTGACATGTATTGTTCCAGCTCTAGTGCTTTCATCTTCCTAACGTCAGTCAAATTTGGTGGAGGTTTTACCTTCATGGGAAGACAAGCATGCACAAAAACACATATCACACAAACACACACACACACACATGCACGTGTGCACACACACGCACGGCCACACACATTCTGTAACATAATCTTTCATCTCTGTATGCCTAATTAGTAATGAAAATCACTGTTATAACAAAATTCACAAAATTTTCACCTAGTGGAAATAACAAAGTTGAGATTTTTGGATTTTTGGGACAATTTCTGAAGCTGTACTGATGACGTTATGGTGAAATACTTTCAAAATTCAATCAATATTTAGAAAAAGTTAAAAAATACTCTAAACAGAATTTTTACAAGCTACAAGTTACACTCTACAGTCTACATGCATGTCTGCACACTTGCATACAAGAGAGTCGTGCACATCCAAACGACTTGTGTATGCCTTATTGCACTGTAATGTACACTTTCAGTAAGACACACTCAAGGTCACATTTAAACATGCATGCTCCCACACAAATGCAATGCCCTCGTCATTATCTGCTCTGTCAAAGTAGATCATACGGGCATTAATTGAGGCTGCAATCATGCTCTGAGCCCACGGTTCAAAGGAGCTGATAATGAGCTGTGATAGGTCCAACTGATGAAAAGAGACGAGCGGCTTGCTTTATACACAGACAGGCGATTTGTGTGTGTGTAAATATATGGGTATTTTAGTTTAATTTGCGTCTATATTTGTTCGTGTGGTGGTATTTCACAGACAGACGGGAGTGGGTGAATAAAAATATAAACCCAAAACACAATTTTTTTCTTTTGGTCACATTTGACCGCAGAAAGCTGGACTGAGAATTCATATTATTTTAGCAATCATTAAACGTTGAAGCCATCTTGTCTGTTGAGGTCAGAGCCCAGTGTAACCGCAGGACACAACACCAATGCCACAGATATGTTCCTGTAGTAGCTGCTGCTACTGTGTGCTTATGCATGTGGTATGTGTGTGTCAGCTTGCATGTGTGTGCACAAGCAGCCACACTCGTAACCTGTCGTGTGGATGCCTCTGTATTACTGGCATGGCCCTGGTCGATAAGACAGTGGCATGCAATATTAATGCATTCTTCGTCTGTGGTTGTTAAGAGCTCCGGACAGCCCCTGCTACTGTTTCACACAGAATACCCAAATAAAACACACATCCAGTGAGCCTGAGACATGAGAGAGAGAGAGAGAGAAAGAGAGAGAGAGGGGGGGGGGGAGAAGTGGGTTTTAGATAATGAAGATTCAGAGAGACATGGCTGGGAAGAGCAGAACAATATACATGGGAAGACAAAATAGAGCCAGTACGATGAAAAGAGAGGCACCATTTTAGAAGAGAGTTTGAAGGCAGAAGAATAATTAGAAAATCAATTATGTAAGAAAGCAAAAGAGTGGAAAACTGTATGAATAAAGAAGGAGGCTGAGATGATATGTAGGCTACCGGAACAGTACAAATAGGATATTATTTGACATAATATAGTGGCTTGCAGTAAAAAAGACACTATTTAAAAAAAAAACTATAAAAAAGTTATATATTATATAATATGTCACCATTTTATTTTCATCTCTTGTTGCTCCGTATGTTGTTGAAATAATAAGTACCGGTAAGTCAGATCTAGAAAATAAGCGAAAAGAACGTATTTCGGGGTCCATGTCACCTTTGCCTAGTAACGGTCTCCACACAACTTAAACACTTAAACGCAAGGCTTCAGTGTACACGACTTTGCATGTCGTAGTCACGAGCTCACAAGTTCCATTTGAACACAGAATACGAAGTATTCTCTAGAACAACTGTCACTTAGTTATAGCTATTTAGGCTCTCGGCCAATCAGAGTTGAGCATTGGCGATAGTGGCCTGATAGAGGACGTCATTCTGAATCTAAT
Organism: Typhlichthys eigenmanni; assembly: GCA_027564635.1. Classification (NCBI taxonomy): domain Eukaryota; kingdom Metazoa; phylum Chordata; class Actinopteri; order Percopsiformes; family Amblyopsidae; genus Typhlichthys; species Typhlichthys eigenmanni. The sequence goes on from JAODUK010022141.1 coordinate 15,626, forward strand.
GATGCACCTATCTACTTCCTATGACCAACTGTCACTGAGTTATACTTTCAGGCTTGAAGCTAGCCCACAATAAGAGTTGTCATGAGTTATAATTTCACTGTTGAGCAAATTGTTTATAGTAAATGTGCTACCTTTGAAGGTTTCTGGAATATCTTGGTCATTGGCTTATGTTTTAATTAATACATATTTGCATAAATCAGACAAGAAATCCAAAAAAATCCAAGTTAGGGTCAATTTGAAACAGATAAACATGATTAATTTTCAACTAATCACAATTATCTACAGGCATTTATAAATTTCATTGCGATTAATAAATACAATTGATAAACAGCCCTAGTTTCTTCATCTCTTTGTCGAGGTTATTTTCATTACAACATTGGCATGTTTGGTAAAACGCATAACTCAATCCCATTATGGTTTGCTTTTAGTTTCAAGTAATTCTGAGTGAAGTAGCATAGCGCTGCACTTCATGATGCATTATTCACTCTTCAGTGGCTGAATTGAGGCTTTGGCTGCATTCAAACATAGTCGTTTCAAAGTCATTCTAATTGGTCATTTGAAGGGGGGGGGTGAAAGCTTTCAGTCACGTTTAGCTCTGGAAAGTTGTTTCTGTTTTGCCCCTGTCTGTGGAATATTTGATAGAGGCTCAATTATTTTTATTTCCATGATTTACAGAATTTCAATATGAAGCTTGATGGAATCGAACAGTGCTTGGACTGGCTGGTTTCAACTGACGTTGACATGAGTAGAAGTGATGAAAATGAATTATTCACAAGCTACAGTAGTCGCTGAATCACGAAAGCGGTAGTATACGCATACCTCACAGTTGCTTTAATGCAGTGACCCCGAATGTGTGAAATTATTGTCAGGAGGGAGGTACTTGTGACAACAACAAACTGCATGCTCTGATTAAGTGTCAACCACATTGTAACAACTCACCTCTTCATTTAACAGTTTTTCTGTCATTTTCACTCAAACACACACACACACACAAATGTCAACTCAACGCTCTCTTTCTAATATCTCCCCCTTAAGCCCACAAGTGTTGGTTTTCTGTTTTCCATTTGGGTCCCCATGTCGCCAATGCTGTGTCTATCTACTCACACTGACACTTAAAACCAGCGGGGTCAATGGGCAAGTGACATTGCTTTGTACAGCAATAACACCCCCTACCCGCCCACCACCGTCTCTCTCTTATCCCCCCCCCCCCCCCCACACACACACACAATGTCAACAGCACTACACACACAGACGTCACAGAGGGATCAAGAGATGAACTGGCCAGAGCTGTTTCCATTTCATCTCTTCATCTGCCATTATCCATCATACTGCAGTTTGGGGGGGAAGAAACTCTTCACTGCCAGCTTTGTAAGGACTATGGTCTATGTGTGTGTGGGCTGTCGGTGGTTGTATAAGTACAGTTATTAGTTATTAGGTGACATGACTGGCCCGTTGGCACGTCGACATTTGTGTGATATTTAATATTAAACGTCACAGTGTTGTAATTACAGTGGCACACAATAATTATGTCATTGTGTTGGTATTTTCATGATAAATGATAACAGGATTAAGATGAGAAACTAGCTAACGTGTTTTATTTTCATTTTCAATATACTTGTTATATTGCAAGGATCATATACAGCAATAAAGCATTCCATTTTAATGACCACTTAAAAACGTTTTGTTACCCCGTCTACTATTGTTGGCCTTTATTTTTCATGCAGTACTGAGGGATGGCCTTTTAACCTCGTAACCATCTTAGCATTCCTTATTTCTCACAGCACTGACCTCATTTCCCTTTAGCTTTGTAAAAACTGGGAAACCTCCACACCTATGGGCGCACATGTCTAATAACATGTTGCTATTGTTGTATGTACTGTATTGTATGTTCATCCCATGCCCACATTTGAAATGAACTGTATGAGACAAGTGCTATAGCATAAACATCAGTTCTCATTACATTTTTTCGCATTCACCCACCACAGTTCAAATTTAATTATTGGTGAGGGGATATGTTAAGCAGGGAGTCTGGGGGGTTTACCCCCAGAACATTTTTAGCATCACAAACTTCCATTTCGTCAATTTAAAACCTACAGATTAGAGCTTGAACTATGGTCCAGAACCCGTTGGCAACATAGAACTATATAAATAAAGACGGTTTCGGGTCGGTCTTTATTCCTCGCATATTTCACCAGTCGGGTTTGGGATGTATTTACTAATTAATACACAAAATATACAGCGTGTTTAAGCAACTCTTAGCTCATTCATATGTTTCCTGTTGCAGCCTATACCTTTCCCCCACGCTGATACGCTGTTATTTAAAGAGAAATGCTGTATGCTGCTGATGAGGTGATTATGCCTACATTCAGGCGTATATTTGTTTCAACCGTTTTCATTAAAAAATAACACTGAAAATGATAGAATGCCTCCTGTTCTTGCTTAATAACCTGTCCTATATAAGATATAGGCTGCATCTATGTGCTTTGTTTATAATCTGTTCTGACAAATAACGTGTTATTTACTAAACTCCTGGCTCAACATCGTAGCGAAAACGTTTCTCTTTCGTTTCTCTTTTCTTTATAGCACTATCCAGCAAGCTGTTCAATATACCATTTAGTACCAAATGAGTCAGCAGCACTAGACTAGAGCTATAGTATCTGATACGTACGGTGAAGCGCAGCGTATGGACACCGCCTGGGAAATAAAATAGCGGGCGATAATCGGGTTCGGGCTTCATACACGTGAGGGTTCGGTTGGGGCTCTGACGCTGGCCCATGACGGGTTCAACTTCTCAGATTAATGCTCTACTACATATTGACCGGTAGACTAATCATCACAATGCGTTTTCCCAAATACACCATTATAACAATCAATCAGTGGCACGGCAGTCTATCCGTGTTTTAATAACTGACATTTTTATTATCGCATTACTTGATAACCATGTCCACAGTCCACTGATAAGTAGTCTACTCTAGACTACTGGTACACATTTTCTCCTTTTGTTTAAGTTGTAGATGGCGGGTCAATTCACAACTGAACTTTTAATATTTGAATAGGCTATTTTGTTTTCCTCACCAAATAAAGAAATAACCTAGAAGCTATAGCCTAGGTCTTACTTTTCCTATTTTAACTCCCAACCTTTCATTTTAAAGGTAACATCGAAAATAGCATGGCTAAAACATCTGAAACATCCTCTTCATAGCGGCAACTGAGCGTTGTGCCGAAAACGGTCTCCCCGTGTCTAAATATTTAGCTAGGTAACCTAGAATGATCACATGATCCAGTGCCCCACAGTAGGCGGACTTGTCATAAAGTTGACGACAAAGCCCACCCCTTTAGATGGACGATATCATTGGTACATTTTAATGTCATTTGAAATATTTTTCTCATTATGATGCCCTCTGTAAAAGTAATAGAAGGCATCACCAATCACAGAGCTGCATAAGCGTAGCATCCGAGACAGCATGTTTAATTTAGTCAAGTCAAGTCAAGTCATGTTATTTATACTGTACTCATCAATGCAAGTAACAATTAATAAATGAAATAAAACAATAAAACACAATACACAACAAACAAGACAGTTTAAGCATAGTGTCCCAGAACTTACTCGAATGCTAAAGAGTACAAGTGTGTCTTTAGAAGAGACTTAAATGTCTCAATTTAACCCGTCACACTCCAACACAAACTGAATAGACAGGTTTGAAGATAAAATGTATTCAGAAACATTTTATGTAGATGTTGATTGTCAAATTATGAATTGAATAAATTAATAGATTAGTAAACGGGATATTATATTTTAGAGTATCTCTGGCCCTCTCTGAGGGCCTAGAGGGCCCTGGCGACTCCTCACTGAGTACCACCCATGCAGTATGCTCCATAAATCTAAGATGGTTGCCTTTAATCACTGCTCACCCAGCCTGACCTGTTTTGAAATGCATTGCCTACTGCTTTATGATGTCATCATTATGCGACCTTCTGCGCACTTAATAATTGATTAAAAGTGAGAGGGTCAAGCCTAGGGCTGCTGAGAAAGAGAACGATTAATTGGATAAAAGAGTAATATGCCAGATATAATCACAAAAGAGGCAGGAATTCAAATAGGGTTATTCATTAGCCACAGTAGCCTACTTATTATTCATGGTTTATGTGACAAATGGTGAGGCGAGGTGATTTTAAAAACACAATGCAAAGCTGAAATTTGATTGACGAATTTAATTTGTCAATCAAATTTTCATGTGTCTTGTATTCCCAAGTCCCAGTGAAACCAACAGCATAACATGAGACCCAATGGTGTGTTCTATCGGCAGTGACTACTACACCAGTACTACACAGTACATTTTTGTTCCTATATTGAATCCCCTACAAACCAGTGGAGGCCGCCTATGTGCTTTTCAATGATATATGGCCTGTTGTGACGAAACCCAATGCAGTTTCCGAAGCTAGCACGTCCCTATCAGGGTATTCTACCCTGTTACTACACAGCTGGTAAGCGTTGTCCTTGCTTAACTGTTCTGGCAGTAAGACAAGCTCCCATCAGCCATTGTTGAGTTCTACATTTTACTGGAGATAGCCATTGGATCTTTTTTCTTTATTTTTTCTCCCTTTGCCAGAGGGTACAATTAACAAGTAATTTCTTGGCTGTCAAAAGCTGTGTGTGGAGATGGAGTGGTGGTGTACTGTATATGGCTGTGTTGTTGTACATTTCTAAATGATAATGAAGGACACATGCGACATTCACTGGCATCATACACCAAACCATATTGTTTGGTGTATTCCAAGTCTTTTTCTCCACTATCCCCTGCCTTCTGTTTATTTACATGATGTGCCAGGAGAAATGGATATCTTAATTCAATCCCCTCTCCCTTTAGCGCATGGTAATTGTGCGGATGCATATTTTGATATTGCTTCAGAAACATTTCCACGGGCACTTCCTCCATCTTGCCTGTGGCTGAAGCTGACATGATCTGAGAGATGTATGCATCTGTCAATCTTTACTCTTTGATGTCGTGGCATTGGACCAACCCCTGGGGGGGGGG
>JAODUK010022152.1:0-49661 GCA_027564635.1 Typhlichthys eigenmanni
CAGCACTACGTCACATAAGAGACCGTCTCTATCTCAGCCTCTTCATCAGCACTACGTCACATAAGAGACCGTCTCTAGTCTCAGCCTCTTCATCAGCGCTAAGATAAAAGATACCCCAAAATAATTATGTTTGGGTGACTAATTAAATAAGTGGCCTAAACATTTATTTTAACAACATACAAGCAATAACATCTTTTCAGCAGATCTCTCCATGGCCTGTGTTTTCGCCTTGCACAGATGAATCTTGCCGTTGCTTAATTCTGTTCAAAGAAACGCGCTAACTGGGATAATACCTGCTTTTCAAAAGCAGAGAATTTTCACTGCAAAACCGACTTGCGCTTTGCATTGTAGTTTTCATACACTCAACGAAATAGGTAATCACTCTCTCCTTGCGCATCCCCTTCCATATGTTTGCGCGACACTCCCAATCTCCCCTCGACCGTCCCATGAATGCATATGTATAAATAGGAAAGTGCAACTTGCGGTCCTGTGTTTTTTCAGCAGGCAGAATAGCCTTTTATCCATGTATGTTGTACGTACATACAATGCCATGTTTTTAGGCGTAAAGTCATCGCACTTGGACACTAACACGTTAGTACATGAGGCCCTTGGCGAGGAGTTAGCGGGGTTCGAACCAGCGACTTCTGGATCATCTGTTGCCCCACAAGACTGACCGTAACCTCCTCATTCAACATATTTACGACACCTGCAGCCAGTCAGGCTTGTTGTTAATTTTCCCAACATATTCCTCAGTATTAGTTTATCGTCCGATTTGGTCATTGCGTTATGTAGTTGGTCGTCGTGCATGTCAGTCAAAATACCTCTCATGTCAATTAGGCAGGTCTTGACTCAGTTATCCAGTGCAGTCAAGGCTGGCTCTGCAAGACTACGTGAGTACTAAACCTTGTTAGCCACAGACACACTCTTGAGCTCACACGGCTGCTGCATAAATCGCTGTCTAATTGATGTTCAAATGGACGTGGTCATTAGAGGGCATAGGGATTGATCTATATATCTGTTTAAGTAAGGGAAGTTAATTGAAGGCTCCCTTAATGTCCGTCCGTTAATTGGGATGAATATTCAGCCTTTCTGAAGGCAGCAACTTCTCCCCACAGCCGTTTTTCACTTTTGTCTTTTTTTCAGAGGCGGTAGAAAGCACTGCACAAGGTCACTCATTACTGAATTGATGGGCTTCATTTATTAATTACGCCTTAATTTCAAAGTATATAAAATGAATGGAGAGGCCAAATGGCAAATTTTGCTGTACTTCATGTAAACCATTCAGTACTCTATGGTTAATTATCCTTGACTTTGAGAGAAGATTACGCTCTCAAACACATTACACAGAGAATTATGCACTCACACAACAGTACAAAGCAAACAGACCAGCTGATAAACACGCCAAGGCACCACACACCCTCTCTCCCCCTCTCTCTCTCTTTCTCTCAGGCACACACAGACACAAGCTCTCCATCATTCGACACAGAGACGGTTGCCTCAGTCAGAAGCTATATTGAAGGATAATGAGCTGAGCTGTGTGTCTCTCAGAGCTGTAAGGGAGAGACATGCAGAAAAATGAGACGGACAATAATGTGAGCGTTTATCAGGTCGGTCCCAGCAACACCTCCCATGTTCTTCCTCTCCTTGCTCTTCCTCCATGTCTTCTGTTGCATGGGCCCCGGCGCATGCTTTGCAATTAAAACATATCAGAATATGAAAACACCCAGGCTGGCTTTGGAAATGGTCCCCCCCCCCATCGAATCCTTCGATGCTGCCAGTGGGATGCCTGCATATGTTATGCGTGGCATTTTTACTGCCACATCCAGATAGAAATACACACAAACCTACAGTACTCTCTCTCTCTCTCTCTCTCTCTCTCTCTCCCCACCTCTTTAACACATAAAACCACATGCACGCGCGCACACACACGCCTTTACCTGATGTATTGTGGCCTTTCATCTGTGTTTCACAAGTCCAAATCCTATTTTAGCTCAGACTGTACTCACCGTGAACTGTTTTTTTTCAAACAGCAGAATAATCATTAGAGTCTTTGTGACAGAGGTTGGCAGATATATGGGGTTGACCTTTAGCCATGCCTGCCACATTGGTGCCTGGCGCGCGGCAGAAGTGGCCCTGGAAATCTCCAGCTGAATAACTATCATCTGACAGCGCTGGAGGAATAGGACCACTGTCCTTGACCCACATAACAAGGAGCTTCCAGTATGATTGGGCCTCGCTTTGAAAGTCTGGGCCTTGACGCGCATACAGCATTATACTGTACACGTGATAAGTTGTGTGTGTACATTTGCATGGCTGTGCGTGTGTGTGTGTGTGTCTCTATGTTTCCAGCATCATTAACACCACCATTAAAGGGCTGTTGTGCATTATTTTACCAGAGGCAATTTTGCCAGGTGGCGTTAACCGAATATTTTCCATCATTGACTGAATATTTCTAACAATGATAGGAAAATATGAAGGCCGTCTGTCAGTCTGAAACACTACACTTAGGGAAATCTACCAGTCCTGAAGCAGGATGTCGATATCATAGTCTTTAATTGTTGAATGAAACTACAGTATGCTGTAATCAACACACTACGGCAAGTGTTTGTAACATGCACGCTCATTTTTACAGTGGGGCATTCCAATTGATTCCTATATTGAGAACTCAAAAAGGGCGCAGACATCGCCCCTCGCTACGGTGCAATGATCAGTAATCAGTGATGAGTCAAATGGTCGGCAGCAGGTAGTAAACAAAGCATACACAAGTGGGTTTTTTTTTCGCTTCTGGGTGAAATCTTTGACTTGTAAGCTAAAAGCTTACATGTCTAGCCTATACTGGTAGGACATTGGTAGGGCATTGGTAGGACATCTTGGTTTCACTGTGAAAAGACAGCCTAAATATTACCGAACTTTATAACTTTATAATTTTTAGAACTGGTTTGAAAAATGTAATATTCGAGAAACACACAATCAGTAGGCTTAATGCTAAGGTAGGGAATTGAATAATGTTCGAGGAACAATATGAAGTCCGGCTGAGGCATCTGTGTAGATTACAGCATCACAACAATTTGAGTATATCTTTTTCTGAAACCGAAAGCAAGTGTAGTAGCATAATATTGAGTGTGTCATCAAAACCAAGACAACATGACAACTGTCTCGGTAAATGCTGGCTGTGAATTATACAACCCCTACAATATCACTTAAAGGCATATGAAGCTACATATGATGGGTTTATTTTAAATCAATCTGTCCTGCTAAACCGATGCTGTCTTGTAAAAGTGTACAATGGAGACGAACACGAAACTAATACCGTTAATAATTAGGCCTAGTTCATATTACGGTATAGTTTTAAAAAATAACGATAAAAAATAGACTATGACGGAATTTTTATAACCCTGCCTGACGGACAACGATAAAGTCTACCGCAACCACTGCACAGGTCCCCACACACCCAATAGGGTGTGTATTTGTATGTACAGCTGTAACAGTAATTTTTCCGTGGCTGTAATATATAAGCTACTATGGTTATGAAACTGACAAATACTGTCAATTTTTTTAACGTCAGCTATACAGTATCTTGGGAACCATAGAAGCATATTTATATACATATCTCACAACTATCAAAACAATTCACTGGGCCGCACTGTTGTTTTGGTCAATAGAACATGGAAGTTAGAACAATTACACAATATAACAAAAATATTTAAAAAAATTGTATTATATTAGTCAAAACAATTCTGCTCATATGGAAATCAAAATAGGAAGGTTTATATACAGTATTATATTGTTTCACTACAACAGTTGTACTCTTGTTATTAAAACATTTTCCACAGTAAAGTTGGTATAAACGCTAGTCTACATTTTTATCAACATAACCTTTGGTCCATTTTGTAAATCCATGAATAATTTATACTAATTATAATAATAATAATAATAACAATAATTATAATTATTATTATTATTATTATTATAACAGTACATTAAAAATATTTTGGTCCACAGAATCATGGGTTATTAGACATATCCCAGGTGTTTTAATTTGAAATCGTATTGAATGTGATGAGCTCTGCAATGAGATTTAATAACATATCCGGGCATGTGCTCTACACCCATGAAGAATGTTAATCCGAGTGTGTGAAATAGCTCCAACAAGTGTGGAAATTAACGGAGTCATGCTTTCATTCGTTACATCTTATTGAATGACTGACAAAGTTTTCTACTCCGCAGACTTATTAATATCCTGTGCCTCATAATATGCATGAAGGTGTGTGTGTGTGTGTGTATTTGATGATGAAATCAGATGCAGCACGGGAGTAATGACTTTTACTCTTCATTAATGCTGCTTGTTTGTGAATGGCTGCCCAAGATTTCCCATGGTGCACAATTCTTATCGCCACAGCATTCCACACAAGATGGGAAGTGAGTCAGTGCCAGAGTGATTAATATGTGCCCTCCATTTAAAAAGGATAGCTCTGATTAATTATCTATAAGGTACAATGCTACCTATTGGCTGTTTGTTTTGATAAATGAAACATCATTTGAATAAAATATTTAACTCATTTTCAGCAAGAAGGGTTTTTTTTTGCATTGTGTGGGATGCGCGAAGCAGCTATGATTATCACTGATCCATTGACAGCTTGTTGTGTATATTCCATAACAGACTGTTGTCTGAGAGTTAATGACCATGAGCTAGACTGAAACAATAGTAATGTGTCTACCTGAAATTGTCACAATCTATGCCTAGTGTACTGAGCATATGTGCATTTCCTCATAATAATTCTGGTTGAATGTTGGAATGCTGACGGGAGCTAACAGCCAGCTGCAATAAATAATTGTCAGAATTTTTTTTTTGAAATATCTAACTGCTCACTTCCTCACAAAAATTAACCACTGCCTTAAATCATTATTCACTGTCATTCCTCGTTCCTGTGCCTTTTGTCTATTTAAATAATTCCCCATCCACCTTTTGAAAGTAGATGGGGAATAGTTAGCACTGTAGAGAAGCATGCCTGCCTGTGTGTTCTTGATGTGAGGTCTGGGGGGGGGGGGCATTGACTCCTGCATCCAGGTTTTATAACCAGACAGCACTGGATTGTCTCGGACGATTCATTTACTACTACGGGAGATTGAAATGTGGTCAAATGCATACCCAGGACACACTCAAGTGCCACAGTCAAGTCCCAACTCCATTTGGAGTTGCTCTTGATCAAAGGCATGACACTCATGCCACATGTCTAAGAGGGCATATACCAAATGGCACAATGAATAAATCCAAGGGCCATTAATTCTACCTAATTTACCTTTCGTGTGGGTTTCATTTGGCCCCTCTATAAATTCAGAGGCAACCAGTGATAGCAAATGAAAGAATCCTTGTTAGGCGATCATTGCTAGCTAATTGTTAGTAATGTGCCATCCACTTAACATCAAGGTCAGAGGAAGGACAGGACACCACAGTGTGGCGGTGATCAGACATGATGCAAAACGTGGGGCCAGGAATGAAATAAATAGTATAATTATGGCAAAACCACCGTCCCTTTGATTCAAGACGGCACCGGCAGGGGGTCTAAGAACATGGGGATCAGAGATAGCGTCACACGCACAGAGTGAGTGCCACCTCTAGCATAATATAAGGACAAGGATGTTTATGCTCCTGGAGCTTAAGTCAAGGCGCCCCGCTTAAACCGGTATCTTCATCTTTTTTGTCACAGCATGGCAAAACATCAAATTTGATCTCTCCAGATCTCATCTGCTTAGCTTTTTCATATATTCACCTGACCTACAGCCAAAGCAGGCTCATCCATTCTCACAACCACAAGTGGAGTATGTCCTTGCCTTGGGGGTTGCTGGTGTTTGTCATGCGCGCCATCGTGACCCTGTCCCGTATGTAACCACGTGTCCTTTGCAGAGAGACGTCGGACTCGAGCTGGATAATCGCCTGGACGACCGCGGCTACTGTTGTCAACACTGTCGCCGTGGTTACCGCTACTGTCAGCGCTACCACGAACCGCTGCGGGGCTTCAACCCCTGGCCGTACTACTACCAGGGGGGGCGGGTCATCTGTCAGATTGTCATGCCCTGCAACTGGTGGATTGCCCGTATGCTCGGAAGGATCTGAGAGGGCAAGTGCCACGGTTCAATAATGTGTACGGCGTTACTGACGCTATTATGTTTCAATTGTTGTTATTGTTTGTTGTTTTGTTTTTTTCACCAAGTAATCCATTGGACGCAAATGTCATGTCGTGAATAATATGTGAGATGGAGTGGATTTAGTAGCACATTTAAGCAATAACGCACGAGAGGGAGTGTGTTAGACTGAATATCCGCACGGCTGTGATTTGGCAAAAACATAAACAAAACAAAAATATAAACACTTGCAGTAAAGATTTCACGTTACCGCAGGTCGGCCAATTTGTATCCAGTACATCCACGTTTGTATCGTGTAGTCATCTACATTTGCCTGTGTCCATTTATCACGCAGCCAGTTAAGTAAAATCTGTTGAGTCACTTGAACAGCTTATTAGAAGTGTGTTGATTTTTGAATTAGCAACTGTTATTAGGATAACATTGGTAAAGTGGAGTGATACATGCATAGTTAAAAGTCCCAGTGCGTTAGACTGAAATATCGGCACTCATGGAATGCCTCTCGTCCAATCAGACTACTTGGTCGGAACTAACTGTTGTATAAATAGCATTAAGTAGTACATATACTGCTGTAGAGGGCCCGACCGCTATTTGACTGCAGCTTATATGTATAGCGATAGTATAGCTTTTTGCTTAATATGTATCTTTTTTTGTATCTGGTTGAGACAAGATGTGATTAAAGTTTTCCTTTAACTGCCTCTTTATTCTTACTTCACTAAACTGTTTTTTATTTGATAAAATCTCAGTAGTTTTGTGTTGCATTCTAATTGTTTTTTCTTATGTAATTGTAGTCTAAATGCCCACTTTTCTTCAATAGTGCTACAGTTAACATGCACATTCTTATTTTTGGGCTAGGAGGAATGCAGTAAATGTGATTTAATCTATATTGTTGCCTCTCAAGCTGTCAGGTAAAATATATGTTCTCAAGTGACATGGAACAAACACTTTCTTGTAATTAATGCTCTGTCTTTCAAATAACAAAGTGGGGATGTTAAAAAGTTGAAACTTTGTTTTTCATAATTAGGAAATCTTGCTTACTGAGTAATTTATGCTTTCTTTCCGTCAAAGATTTACCAATGTCAGTGGTGTTTTTTTGACAATATTTCGATGTTGAACAAATGAGATGTCACATGAAAAATTGAATTGTCCACTAGCTGAAAAGTTACTTGTGTCTATGTAAGGCAAGCCTGTCACACATCACTCTTCCCTCTGTCAGTCTTCTCTAGGCTCTGAAAAATAGTTAGCATCTCATAAATGGAAAGAAATCTTTCTGTTCTTGCTTTCATTTTCAATTTTGACAGAGGTTTCTTGTATTTTGTCCAATATCTGTCCAAATTCTCGTATAACATAATATTGTGTGTTATGATTCACAAAGCCAGTTGCCACAAACAATATTCTGGTTTCACTGTACTTAAGTGCTAGCCTGGTCATAATAACCAGACCATATTCACTTTGTGAATAGGTCTGGCCACGCTCCATTGAGAAGTGTTCTCAGTTGTTTCCTCCAACTTGGTGTAGACCTCTGGTTTATTTTGAAACTACTGGACAGCGCTGAACCAATCGGCGTTGCTACAACTGTTTTGATCGTTCTTCCACCATTTAGAAACAAGCTTGACTTCAACGTCATCTCACTTGCCCACGCTGATTGGGCCGCCAGCAGTGTGGCTGTGCGAATGCTAATGTGATCATGGTTTCAAGACTGTAATCTCAGCTAAATACATTGAGCTGAGAGCATAGTCGGGCGGACCCAGGCTACTAAAGTGCCAGCCACAATCATTCAATTAGTTATTAAATAGTAATTTTATAATTATTTCAGTAACTCTCAAAAATTATTACTGAGTATTTGAGATGTAAGGCATATATATACATACAAAATTTTGCTCTGCAAATAGATCTTCATCGTGCCATATCCTCTTAACCGAAGCTGCAGCACATCCCCATAGAAAGTAGCCTGCTACACCTGTGTGTACTCATGCAAACTAGTGTGTCTGTGTCAGGAAGAGGGAGGGGCTAATCATCCATTAAACCTATAGGGCCTTTTTTTATTAGCCTATTAGCTACGCTCTATTGGGAAGTGTTCAGTTGTTTCCTTCTACTGCGCGTAGACCTGGTAAATTTTGAAACTATTGGACAGCTGTGAACCAATCGGTGTTGCTACAACTGTTCTGATTGCCTCATCTAGCTACCACCATTTAGAAACACGCTTGACTTCAACATCATCTGCCTAACCCACACTGACTGGGCTGTGAAAACTCTAATAGGATTTCCAGACCGTAATCGCAGTTAAATAAATTGATCTGAGAGCAATAGTTGGCCGGAGCCAGGCTACTATTTTATACACCAGCACAAAGCTAGTGTGATCTAGTGAGCTAGTTTCATAGGTGCTTCATACTATCTTGAGGCAGCAGAAAGTGATTGTGCTAAAGTCAACAAGTGGTGCATTATCAAGCTATTATTAACGGATGCACAATGCACATACACTGCTTGTTACACACAAAAACATGCAAAGGATTAACCATTGAGAGTACAATGTGAAATATTATTAGTGTGTAACCTACATCTATATATTTTAGGGACCTTTGTGAAATGTCCTGTTGCCTAGATGGTCTGTTCCAGTACTTTCACAAGCCCAGCGGTAAAATAGTAGTCCGGATTCCACCCATGGTGCAAGCGCACCTGGATTTTTAAATGGAATGGGAGATGACACTCAGATTGGTTTATCGTATGTTACTCCCAAAACACACCCATGAATAATGAAGAGAGAGTATTTATCCCTTTAGAACAATGCGCCTGGTGAACTGACCATTTGTCTGCCTTTGCGTTAAATGTAGTTTGCGCCTTGAGCTAACCAGATTCAATGAAAGAGTGATGACACACTTACTAATCTGAGAAGGATAATTTCTTTCAATAATTTACGAGATGGGGACACGCTGACACAAATTAATCAAATGATCTGTATTTTCAGTTCTTTCTTCACGTGACATCAGCTTGAGTGACAGACTCAAAAGATAGATTCATACAAAGGCCAACACTGAATGAATGGCGCTGCTGGTCAAGGCTGAATAGAACGTTGCTCCTGGCTCTCACAGAGCAGGCATTTACTTGCATAAAGTCAGGTGCACAGCGCTGGCCAACTGCGTCAAGACGTGCCCATTTGACAGGAGAGGTATTTGATTGACATGCATGACCAACAGTATATTGTAACTCAATGACCAAATCGGACATTGAACTTAATGAGGATACTGAGTCTAGCTGTTTTTAGGTCGTGTAGGTCTTTAGTCTATGGTTACTGCTTAAAATAAACAGACTGAAATTAGTAATTCAAGAATTGCACTAGCGTTGTGCCAAAATGACATCTTGTAAGTGTCAACAGCCAATGGAAATCTACTACCCACTTCCTGATAGTGCTAGTCTAGACAAGGGTCTACTATATGTACTGCATCAGATGTATCAAGTGACTTATGTGACAAAGTGCTAATGAATGGAAGAGGCTGACCACTATGTCCCAGAGTAAGTGAAGGCTGGTTCTGCACTGTGATGCTCCAATATGCACAGAACCTCTCACTGCATAAATAAATATGCTGTGACTTGTCACGGCCAGAGTGGGGGTGGCAGAAACCAGACGCAGGTTGGAGTTGTAACAATAAAGATTTTAATTAAAAAATGAAGCAAAGACACCTGGGCGCCAGGTGTGTGTAATGACAAGACAGTGAAAGGAAACCCCAGGAAGCATGGCAGGGCCATTAAACCCTGACAGTACCCCCCCCCCCCCCCCAAAGCCCCGGCTACCCGACGGAGCCACCACCCCCCCCGAGGGAGGGAGGGGGGGAAAAGCCAACCCCTCCCCCACCAGCTATGATCGGCTGAAGGGGGGGAGCCGCAGGAGCCGACCAGGGGGGCGGAGCTGACTCTGGAGGCGGGGCCGACTCTGGGGGGGAGAGGCAGAGGCGGGACCCAGTCCTCGGGCCCCAGCCAGTCCACGGGCCGTGGGGGCTGAGGCCAGTCCTCGGGAAGAAGCAGAGGCGGGGCCTCCTATGGGGGAGGCAGGGTCGCCTCTGGGAGAAGAGGTAGAGGCAGGACCCAGTCCTCGGGCTCCAGCCAGTACACGGGCTCCAGGGGCGGAGGCCAGTCATCGGGCTCCAGCCCTTCCACGGGCTCTGGGGTCGGAGGCCAGTCATCGGGCTCCATGGCTCCAGACTGTACCGGCAGCTCCTTCCCAGGGCTTGCAAGGAGCGTTGGCTGCTGAGTAGGCGGACGCCCCTTGCGCCTAGGTGCTGGTACTGGACGCTGCTATTCCACCTCGCAACTGGCGGGAGGCGCTGGCTGCTGCACGGGCGGGCACGTCCTACGCCTTGGTGCTGCACCGGGCGCTGCTGTTCCACCTCACGGCTGGCAGGGGGCGCCGTCGGTGGCTGCTCCGCTGGACTGGGCGGCTGCCGGGACCCGCGTGTGCGACGCTTCCTCCGCGTCTGTCGTGCACGGGGCGGCGGTGCACAGACGCAGTGTTAAACCCCAGGCGTTGGGTGGCTGCCCTAGACACTCAGCGCTGTGACGACTTCCGCGTGCACCGTGCGCCGGCCGGAAGTGCCACTCGTCCTCCGAGCCGCAGCTGAGGTCCCCCTCGCTGCGGTCGGGGAAGTCCTCCGTCGGCCCTGGTGTTGTTGCGGACCCCGGCTCTAACAGCAATCCCGGTCCTGCACTCAGAGACCCCCCCCCTCGGGGTGCTCTGAGGCCGTCCTCGGACACCCTCGTAGTCGCCCCCCAAAATTTACCTGGGGAGGCCTCAGGGGTAGAGCCGGACCAGGAGCGGGTTGCGGGCCACTCGGTGGGGAGCTTCGTTCCCCGCCTGCCTCGGGAAACGCTGGGACTAGCTTCAGAAGCACAGGGTCCCACACCGACACGTCCTCTGGGGCACAGTGAAACTCCTCCCTCTCGTAGAACTACGCATCCGAATCATCGGAGAAGTCGGAGAGGGGGTCGGAGAACCAGTCCACGGTGCCTACGTGCACGCCTCCTGGTCGCGGCATCGGGTGTGCGTAGCCGAAATAGGCGTTGAGACAGCGTTCTTCCTCTTCGGGCGTCTCTGCAACATCCATGGCCATGTGCTTCCGCCTAGGGTGACCATGGCTACAAACACTCCTCAGCGCAAACAATAAAATGAACGCAACCTGCTGGTTTCTTTGTGGGTCGGTTATTCTGTCACGGCCAGAGTGGGGGTGGCAGAAACCAGATGCAGATTGGAGTTGTAACAATAAGGATTTTAATTCAAAAACGAAGCGAAGACACTCACCATTACAGCAAACAATAGCCAACAAGCACAGGCAGAGACAGGGCTACATATACTAAAGCTAATTAGGGGAATGGGCACCAGGTGTGTGTAATGACAAGACATAGAGTGAAGGGAAACCCCAGGAAGCATGGCAGGGCCATCAAACCCTGACAGACTTATATATAAAATAACAATAATACACAATTCATGACATCTAAAAATGAATCTAATTATGTGTAAATGAGAGCACAACATATTATATTATGTAAATGTGTTATGGATGGTTTTCAGGGTTACGCAGACTGCAACCATATTGTATTTTTAAATCAATAATGTCAATGGCCTAAAGCGATGTGTCAAGACAAAAATAGTGGCATGAGTTAACAAATGCAATAATTGCAAACATATTTCAAATAAACTGACAAGGGTACTGCCGAGCCCTGGAGGCAGTTCTGAAAAGTTCACAAAATCAGTGTTGATTTTTGTCGTTTTCCCCTCCAATCACATCAAATTGTATAGTGTGTATTTAACTTGACACTGTCTTTTGTCAAGAATAGGCAATATTAAGCTTACGAAATGGTACAAATGTGTAGTTTTGTGTAAGCTGCTATTGGTACAGTGTTTCTGGCAAGGTCTCTGGGGACATGGGAGGCTTCTCTGAAGCTGTGAAAGTAAATTGCCTTGAGAGTTTTTTGAATGGGATGGTTCACCCTAACTGAAGGGCTTGCTACAGATATTACAGCTAGCTCATCCAGTGCTTCTCATGCCTGTTAGGTTCAGAGTCCAGTATAAACCATGAAAGTCAAACCGTAATTTATAGAACCATCAGTGTCATAATTTAAATGTCTGGATTTGGTGGTGATACTCAATTTCATATAATGTAAAACGCCCATTTTTCCTGGGCTGCTCAAACTCCTTTTAACAGTTTGGGCAACCCAGGAAAAATCTAATTCTGTAAACCCAAACCAGTAAGTTATTCAGTTAGGCCATGGCTATTCCGCCATTGCTATTGCAGTTGATGATGTCATCCAGGCACAGACCCGCCATTGCCCTGACGGTACAGATGCAGGTGCAGATGCAGGTGCAGCATCGTATACACAGGCAGAGAGAGATGTGAGACACTGGGACAGCAGGTTCAGGAGGTCTGATCAGCCGTCTGTCTGGGTCTGCAGTCCCATTAAAACTGGAGGATCTTGTTTCAAAGCAGCCCTCCCCAAGTCCCTCGTATCTTTTCTGTTCTGTCTCGAAGAAACCCCCTCCATCGCATGTTTATCATCGTTTTGATGAGAGCAGCAGCTAATACAATTTTCTAAAAGACATTTAGATTCTGTGTGGCCGATCAGGTTCAAAGAGTTTTGCCTACCTGTCTTAGGATATGAAACCATCATGACATTTTGAATGTGATTTAGACTATTCCTGAAAATTACATTATGTTACCGCATCCGAAATGCAGACAGTTGCCTCTAGCTATTTATTTAATTTCAAGAGTTACTTATCAACCCATTGAGTTGTATTGGTAGTTATTTTAGGACAGGGGTGTAGAAAGAGTGAGTTAAAAGTAATGTAGTTTCTCTATTTATTATAGACCTGCTGGTGTTTCACTGAAACCCTTCAATTGATGTTGTTTTATAACGTGACGTGTATTACTAGTGCCATCTTGTGGTATAATGGGTGTACTGTACGGTTCATCAGACACCTTCATTTCATAACTCCCTCCTTTTTTAACCAGATCACACGGATGGCTTTTTTCAACATTTCTATATACACAAACTCAAACATAATTGTAAAATATATAAAGTACTAATATAAAGTACTAATCATTCTACCAAGGAAGACACGTTTGTTTCTTCAGAGATAAGACAATAATCTCTGTGTCATCTATTGTATCCTATCTAAAAACATGAATCCTAAAACGGAAATGTTCTTTTGGTAATGTATTTCAGATTACAATAGCCGTCGGATTATGGGATTATAAATATGCACTGTCCCTGCAATGGACAGGAGGTGCAACAGTCATGTTCAACCTCCCCCACTGAGAGGATCCATGGCACGGCAGTACAGTAAACACTTGCACTGGCTGTAGGCAACACAGAAATAGTCTGCCCACCTCTGCCAGGGCCAAGCTCTCCCTCTCTCCCTCTCTCTCTCTCCTCTCTCGTCTTTCTGTCTGCACATGGTATTTGGCTCACTTGCCATGGAACAGCACAGACAGCAACTGTCTATTATATTTGAAATCCCTTGCAATACCCTCTCGGCATTTGGTGGACTCCTTCTTAACCACTGAGTAGTGAAGTGCTGTGCTGTTCAGGCGTATCAGAAGGTGTTTGTTGCTGCTCCTTCTGCGGCTGCCGCTATGATTCTTTTTTTTATGTTGTTTTCTGTCCAGAAAGCATCTAGACAAATTTGAAATTAGATTTCCAGAGGTGTGTGTGAAGTCTGCGCGTGTGTGAAGGCGTAAATGGCAGTGTGCGGTACCTGTCACTCCGGCCTGGTTCTGCCGCGTTAGTGTGTGCGCGTGTGCTAACCCTATGGCAAAGCTGGACTGAGCGGTGCACAGCTGTGTGTGTGGGCGTGGAGACAGCAGGCCAGGCACAGTCGCCGAACACAGCTGCCAGACAGCTCCCTCAACACCACACACATACGCTCTGCAAACACAGGCTAGTGCACGGCAGTGTGCAGACGTCCATAGAAACATGGTCACACAGCAGACCCCCACACACGACCACATGCACTCCACGTCTTCATTCAGAGGACCAATTGTCACGCTGATGGCACTGCTGTAGGCAGTATTTTTCCATCCATAGAAACTGAAGATGAAGGCCCTCTAATGGCTCCCCCCCCCCAATTGCATGTATGCTAGATTAGCTCCCATTACAATAGTCCAACAACAACATGGCCTTAGATCTTAAATGCAAATTGGTAGTTCAGTGTCATTATTTGATCATTAAAGATGGTTTAACTCAATACACTCAAATTAGAAGATGTTTCCAGCATGTTCTATTGCATTTGTGCAACCAATCACAAACATTTTTCTTGTTATGCAAGTCATTCGACAGGTTTCTTCTCGTGCCCATTACAGGTAGCCATCATTTTAAATGTTAATAGCTTTCCTAATCTAACATGTTGCTGGTGAAGTTTTGGCGGGCTCTTACTAGCTTGTTTCATGCTAACAAGAACGACAAGAGAGACAGTTTAATTTAACACGTTGTATGACATTTATCTGTCATCTGCAGCTCTCCACTTTCATTTATAAACAGCTCTTCGATATGAAAACAAGAATTTCATCAAAATACATTTTTTTTATTATATCATTGACTCCTTTAAAAAGCAAATCTATTTTCAGCATAAAGGGGCGCCCATAGACAACACGTTGCATGTGTCCATAATAGAAGGGGGAAAAAATAGAATAAAAAATTGCAGAACTATTATATGCAGCGGACATACCTGAACTTCTCTCATACAGTGCAACAGACACAAGCTTTTTATTTTTTTTTCTTCTTTTTAAACAAAATAAGCCACCCACAGAATATCACCAAGTCTGATTGTAATGCAACAACCCAGGGTGATTAGCGATTGTCTAGATTTTGCATACCATGTATTTGTACAGTTTACATTCAGATTGTCAATGCAGATACTGAGCCTTTGGCTGAGATGGCAGTTGTGAAAGCAGTAGCCTCTTTAACTTCTGTCCTTGTGTGCTGGGCCATGCTAATGGCTCCACGCCTGGCTGTCCTCATTCTGCAGCTGTATTCTGTGAGAATACAAACATTCAGCAAAGATAGCAGGTACGATCAATAAGGCTTCAGTGGGAGCAGGGCCTCTGGGCCAATCAGGCGTCTTGTCTGAGAGGCACTTTAACAAAGTGGGTCAAAGGAAAGAGAAAGCACAGCCCCCAATGGTCAAAGAAGAGGAGAGGAACATAACAAAATACCTAAACAAGTGGAGCAATATGAGCTAAATATGAGATATCTGACTGACATACTGTATGATTTGCAAAGTTGTATATACACACAATATAACATTTTCACTGCGTAGCCCTTGTGGACTTTTGAAAAAGGTAAGTCTGCTCTAGCAAACTAGAATGTTTAAATCACACCACAGATGCTATTTCCAACAATATTGACAGCTAATGAGCTGCAACCACTCAAGATAATAACAAAGCTGTGCTGATTATACATAATGCTTTACACATAAGATCAAATAAAAAACGAATTTGGTCCAACCAATAAGCTTCCTGGTAATAGTTCCATATTCATTGTAATATTCCCTTGTGTTTACAATTTAAATACAAACAAAAAAGTCGCCTTTTCTTATGCAGAATTTAGAAAATCACAAAATAAATAAATGTGGCCTTAAAATGGAATCTCATTGTCAATATACTGAACAAAAATATAAACACAACGCTAATGTTAAAAACCATTTATACTTCTCCTGTGCACATAAAAGGTTTATTTCTCAGAACGTTTGTTGACAAATGTATTACAATCTGCGTTCTTGATATGTCACACCTTTGAGGTGGATAGGTTGTCTTGGCAAAGGTGCTCACAAAGGACATGGAAAAAAACTACTTTTTTGTGCATAGAGTTTTGTGGGAACAAAGACAAAAGTGTTGCATTTATATTTGTGTTAAGTATGTACAAATAAAGATATATTCATATATACTGTATATATATTTCATTTAATATAAACAGGATTTAAACCTTTGAGATAAAGCCTTCTACAGCAGAGGCTGATAAAATCGGTTTAATCCTCTCTCTCGCTGTATTCCTCCACATCTTTTCTCAGCCTGGGGTTTGTACTGTAGCTATATACAAACAGGTCTGATTTTGGTCTGTCCTTGGTGGACAGGAAATGCCCATTTCCATAGTTACACAGTGTAAGGCCAGAACTACTGAGAGGGATATTTATACCTTGTTGAATATGTAAAAATAAGTCTGGAAAATCATAATTTTTCATCTGGAAATCCATCCATTCAATTTCATGTTTTTCTTTTTAAGGAACCGTCTTGAGCCATTTGTACATCCTTTAAGGCACTCTTCAGTTAGAAGTCTGTTGTTTTATATGATTGGACAGACACCTGTTCCATGTGTGCTTGTAAAAAAAAAAACGCTTTCTTAAGTCCGATTTAATTACACCAACTGGCATCCATTCAGTCCAGCCCAGTTGGGGCATTGCATTCTCCAGTTAGGAGCTGTGGTCCTTTTAATGAGATGTACAGGTAAGAAAAGAACTACTATAACTGGCACATTTGGTACATGTGGATCCCTGCTTCATCCAATGGCTGTTCTCCTAGCGCATAAGAGAGAGTGTGTGTGTGTGTGTGTGTGTATGTCTAGAGGTCATAATTCTAAAATATATCCCCAGATCAGTGACATGTTCTTGGAGGAGGGAGGGAGGGTGTGAGTGATTTTGTAGGCACGTGGTCACAAAACATGTGCGTAAACAAGAATCCTGAGGCTAAATGGACCATTTAAGAGCAAAGCACTGTAAGATGCCATTCTCCATAACGCCTACCCCTTCCCCTTCCCCTAGCCTTCCTAGGCCTCAGCAGGCTCCGCTTTGACCTGGATGAAGTTCGCCGGGAGCTGCAGGGAGACGGGCAGGTCATGCAGGCTCTTGATGCCCTGCTCGGGCTGCAGGGACATCTCCCCCCGCACCTCAAGCTCTTCCACGGGGGTGAGGCCCTCGCCGCTCTGGGGAAAGTGTCCGTTCAGCGAGGGGTGGCTCCCCCCGCCGCTGCCCCCTCCCTGCTGGCCGTGGGCGGAACCGACGATCACCGTCCTGTAGTTGAGCTCCGCCTGGCCCACCTCCATCTCCTCCTTGGCAAAGGCGTGGGTGCCGGCTGGCTCCCCGTTGACCAGCGACTGGAAGTAGCCGGGGTCCAGCATCTCCTCCTTCACCTGCAGCGGGTCGCTGGACCTCAGCACCGTGGCGATCACCGTGCCGGGCTGCTGCGCCACCATGGCCTGCCCGCTGGCGTTGAGCGTTACCACGCGGTGCCCCGCGCCGTTGACGCCAGGGGAGGCGGTGGTCGCCATGGAGACCAGCAACTGCTGATGGAGGTGCTCCGGGATGGCCAGAGCGTCCTTGCTCGTTGCTGTGGTGATGGAGGAGGTGGAGGAGGAGGGCACCGTGTGCAGGATGACCCGGGGCGGCGGAGGGCAAGAGTGGGCAGAGTCTCCGTTGGCCAGCACGGGCTGGAAGGCGGACGTTAGGACCATGGGGACGGATGTAGGGACTCCCATGCTGCTGGGAGAAGCACACAACTTAGTCTCAACACCCGCCATCACCAACCCCCGCCACACACATGCGGCAATACACTGTCGGAGGTCGACTTCCAATCTAACTGCATCCCTGCTACATCCAATGTACATGTATCCCTGCTACATCCAATGTAAATGTGTCCTAGTGCATCTGCTTGGAAAACATGGATGCAAGTCTCTTCACAAGCCTCTATCTACAGAGGACCAATAGTAAATCGCAGCACCATTATTGAAGAGACTCACTAACAGTACAGATTTACAGTAACAGATCAGCACGATGAGTACAATGTACTGCAGTAATATCTTCTGCTGTAGCTGATCATTGCATTACATCCTAAGACTAAATAAACATGGCACACATTCATTTTACTGTAAGGAGAATCTTCAGCACTATGCATGCATTCGTCAGTGTGCAGTTGTGTTCTTACACTACAACATACATACGTGCGGTACATTAGATAATGATGTTAAGTCAGTCGTCGAGGAAATGCTTAACCCTAAATCACACCTCAAGCTCATTTAAATACATGAATGTATTAATTATACCGTGTGGGTTCAGATGGTAAAACACAGTATATGAACTGATGTTTCTCCATCTAATGTAAAGTTGTACATCCTAATGAGATAACAGCTTCAATTGGTTTGCATGTCCTTGTCTCTTTTTTCACACAACTCATTTGTTGTAGATGGTGTATATGGTGTAAAGGTTTGTATCTGTGCACGTGTGTATCATGTGTGTATCATGTGTATTTGCGGTTGAAGGCATCTGTGTGTCTATATCTGCCTTTGTTTTAATGTACTGTCTGTGTGAATGTGTGTATACGTTTGAATGCATAAGCATCTGTGTGAATGTGTGCATCTGCGCTTGAATGCGTGTGTTTCTTCGTTTTATTGTGTGGTGTGTGTCTGTGTGTGTGCGTGCGTACACGCATGTGTATCTGCACTCAAATGTGTGTGTGTATGAATGTGTGTGTTTGCTTTTCAATGTGTATGTATGTATTTGATTTTCAATATGTGTATATGTGTGAATGTGTATATCTGTGTGTGAATGTGTGTATCTGTGTGTGAATGCGTGTGTGTTTATGTGTGAATGCGTGTGTGTTTATGTGTGTAGCTGCGATTGAATGCGTGTGTGTATGTGTGTAGCTGTGATTGAATATGTGTGTGTGAATGTGTGTAGCTGTGATTGAATGCGTGTGTGTATGTGTAGCTGTGATTGAATGCATGTGTGTAGCTGTGTTTGAAAGCGTGTGTGTATGTGTGTAGCTGTGATTGAATGCGTGTGTGTATGTGTGTAGCTGTGTTTGAATGCGTGTGTGTGTGTATATGCGGCTGGCACCACCATCTCTACGAGGTCTCAAGACTCCCTAATCAAAGTCTTGCTGCTGAAACATTAGCCATCTTCTGCAGGAGACTCCTCATCACAATCCACCTTGGTACCTCGACTAGCCACCTCTCCACCTCCTAGCACTCAATGTGTTACCGCTCTACTCTTAAAAAAGTGTTTGATGATTTAATGATATATAGACACGATAGTAGTCATGATGACAAAATGCTGTAACTATTCTACTATAATATTGGCTGCTTACAATTGCTGGTGTATGACCTGTCCATCTATTGACACATGTACTAAATGTAAGTCGACTTGGATAAAAGCGTCTGCCAAATGCCGTAAATGGAAATATGAATCTGTGTTGGAATGCTCGTGTGTGTATGTGAATATGTTTATCTGAGTGTTTGTGTGAGAATGTGTGCATACGTTTGAATGCATAAGCAGCATCTGTGTGAATGTGTGCATCTGCGTTTGAATGCGTTTGTACCTGCATTTAACTGTAATGTGTGTGTGTGTGTGTGTGTGTACAGTTAATGTACACGCTTGCTCTCTTGCTCCTCCCCTTACCTCAGAGCCTGAGGCCCATTGGGCTGCAGCACAAGGAGATGTTCAGCTCTGCCATTGGCCTCCTGGTACAGCCCCTCGTCGCGCGGCTCCATCTTCATCTGCCTGGCAGCGGCAAGCTGATGGGCGTGGTGGGCCTTGCCCTGCCCCCGGGCACCCCCGCGGGACCCGGCGCGCCCGTGACCGCCAGCCCTCTGGCTGCCGTAGCCGGCGTTGGCGTCGGGCACCTCCTCGTCCTCGATCACCACCAGATCAGACGGCATCTCCTTGAACTGGTAGACCAGCCGCTGCCCCTCCACCTTAGCCAGGATGCCCCTCTGGTAGTAGTACCTATGTTGACCACAGGGGACAGCGCACTAAACATGTGCATCTAATCTTCATCTAATGTTTTTAATATTGTTCCTTTTAAGGCAACGTAAACCAAAGTGAACCTGCTGATTACATTTGAGCTGCTGTCTAGGTTTCATTATTTTAGCAAAAGACTGCTCTGTCGTGTTTGTTTTCACAAACATTTATATTGACAGCATTTAGCATTTTCTAAACAATTGCTAACAGCCTAAATAGCAGCAAAGTGCTTAATTTTCAAAGAGCCGACAGACCGTGGACAACTTGCAGAATGCCATGTTGTGTTTCCTGAATTGGTGTATGGACTGTGGCCGCTTTTGTGTTCACAAAGCACAAATCAATCAAGACCTCAAAACAAATGACAAACAAACCCCTGAGAGGGGCCTGGGTTTTTTTGTTAAGTTCACAAAAGCACAAAACACATTTTGTCCATTTGTGAGGCCTTGGAGTGAATACACCTCGTCGGCAGCCCCCTCTAGTGTCCATTTGCTATTACAGCATGTAGAAATAGTCAAACTTAGGGTGATGTCTGGCACTGGTAAGCCTGTCGGTAAACAGCTACATCTGCTTACAACTGTTACGATACTGACAAAGGAGTTACTTGAAAGCCTCGAGACAAGGATCTGCTACTCTCTGCTTACCTGAGAGCTCTTCCCATGGTCTCATAGTTCATGTCAGGCTTGTTCTTGTGCTTTCCCCACAGCTTGGAAACAGCCTTTGAGTCTACCAGTTTAAAGATGCCCTTCTCCCGTTGGGTCCATTTGATGTATTTGGGACAGGTGTTTTTATCCTGGAGTAAAGCCAACAGGAATTCCCACAGGTAGATGGTGTTGCCTAAGGTTTGGAGAAAAATAAATTAAATTGTGTGCTGCCGGACTATTACACTTTCATGGAATGGCCCCGAAGCAGAGCTATAGACCTCTATAATCCATTTAACAACTCAGAGTGTTGCTTAACAAATGCAAAAAGGCAGCTGCGCGACAATTTCAGTGTGTGCGCCACTCTCACACTCCTGCAAAGCGAATAAATCAGTTCTCACTTTTGTGTGTCTGCGTGCCTAAGCAAGGAATAAATTATACAGGGCCCGGCTGGCACTATATTACTCTTGTTTGTGAGACGCTTTGGCCAGAAGTGGTTAAAAACAGCATCCCCTCTGGCAGCACTTGAGACCAAGACACCCTGACAAGGTGATGTATGTGTGTGCGCAGCCTGGCTCCTCTCCCTGTGTAGCTGCATCAGACTGGAGCACGTATAGGCCAGCCCGCACAGTTCCATCAGTGGTGAATCAATGTGCCCTCCGGCTGGCAATCACTTCTGTTTCCGTGGGAAACGCGGCGCGCTGAGAGCACCTCATCAATTAACTCTCCGCCACTTCGGCCCCGCCGGACTGCCGGGGTCGAGGGCTTCCTGTTTGCACGCGCCACGGGCAACACGGAGGGCTGGGGGAAGGACGAAGGACCTTGCTCGTCATTGGAACATTATTTGGGGGGTGGGGGGACTTACCTTTGCCCTCTTTGCTCTTCTTCCTGAGTGGCAGGCTGGGCGTGCTGATTGGGGAGCAGGGACGCGTCGCCCGCGGCTTGCGAACTGTGACAGAGAAGTACATGGTTTATGGTTTATGTTTTATGTTTACGGTCGAAGGTTGAAAGTCAAAGGTCTCCGTCAAACAGCGGCGGCTGCGGAGGACTGAAATGATTGCTGTTGCTAGATTCATGTTTTTTGGTTTCTTTTTTGTATATCCCCTCACCTTTGGCTTTTCTCTGTGGTTTGCAGGGATTCTTCTGGGGAACGTCGTCCATGGAGGAGGTGTCTTCATCCAGGGACATCTGGTCCATCTGATCAGAGCCCAGTGGCATGTAGGACATGTCTGACTCCAGCAAGCTGCTATAGTTGTGAACTGATGAAGAAGCAGACACATGTCACCAAAAACAGGAACGAATATAGTGTTCTCATGTAGATCAAGTCATTGGTTGACCTAAACATTTATAACGGCAGCGTTAAACTAGAATACTGTATGTAATTTGAGCCATGGGTATGCTTGTCAAGTTAAACTCCAGTTTACGCCCCGTTTACTTTGTTACTGTGACCTCTGTCTTTTCTTTATGTGACAGTAAAACTGACAATAAAAGCAATGTAAGATACAATATATCCCTTATCACCCCGCCATTGTCTCATAGTCTGAATAACATTAGTATGCATCAATAACGTACTCATGCGCTTCTCATCCAAAATGTTGTTGGGAGACTCCATGTTAAGCAGAGCTGCTGCAGCTTCACTGGTCTCAATGCTGTCCTCTGTGGACGGCACCGTCGTTTCTGCTGGCCAGACAAATCGGTATCTGTAAATGCCCTGTTCTTGTCTGTTGGCACATACTGACAGGAAGGAATGAGACCACTGATACAACGGCATGGCCACATGCTGGTGTGCTGTCATTGTTGCAGTTTGTTATGGTAGTACATATAGCATAAGCTAGCTGGCTAGCATTGTTAACAGGTCATTTGTCTTTGACTGTTATGGCAACTACAATTTGTTGCTTCTTACCGTGTCTGTCTGTTAACAACAGGTACACGTAAACTCAGTAGACTATCTAAAGCACTATCAGTATTATTTCACAAACTAGGTAGGAAGGTTAAAACGAGATTCATTCATTATTTAAAAGTATGTGATTTAGATTACAATGTGCAGGGATACATGCTTTAAAACTGCTTGGCTAACTATTAGCCTACGGAAATATGATATAATCCCTATGGCCAGCCTACTGTATAGCCAACAGTACATTATACTGTATGGTATCATTTTATTTATTATTTGTATATGTTTCAATAGACATAAGTACATGTATGTTATGACCTCACTTTCTTCCTTACCTGACAAATCCACCCCTCCCACCAGGATAGGCTCCTCCACCACATGCAGGGTGGTGTCCACCATGATGCCATTGGCGGCGTCGTCAGACTCCAGCCCTGAGTAGACTTGCATCAGGTCAGCAGCGGGCACCTGCTCCACAATGACCGCCGGAAACACAGACGGGTCGTCCAGCTGAATGCAGAAGGGCACCAATAGAGCAAACAAAGGGAACGCATTAAATTGTATTTTCATATTATTTCCATTAGTACAGCAGCAATCAACTACAGTATAATATATGTAAATATATAGGGGAGTAATAGTGTCCTGAGCAGAGAATATCACACCTCCTCTGTGTGTGTTGTAATCTGAGCTCCTCTGTTCTTTGTGTGTGTGTGTGTGTGTGTGTGTGTGCACGTGTGTGGCCGACAGAGCATTTGTTTTGGTCTGGGATGCTGATGCGCTCATTGTGACCTCTAGCGGCATAAAGTATAGACCCAATTTAACATGCTCAAAAGGAGGGATCGTGTTGTAACTAGCATTAGCAGGGTCGCTAGCTAGGCTACAGCATGAACTATGAACCACTTACATTTCCTGGGAGGGTGGATTTGGGGGGAGGAGGGGGGGTGAATCTGCTTCAATTCCGACGCAATGTATGCACGCAGTGTGTTTGTGTGTGAAATGTATAAATATTCATATACCAATTTAGAAATTCATACCCAGCCAAATACACTTTCAGCTAAAGCAGTGCTAAAAAAAACTAACTAATTTCAAGGGGGTTACAGTGAAAACTACAGATCAGACCTACTTAAGAAGACAGGAACCAGTTTGGTTTGGACCATGCACTGATCTTATGTACAAAGATTATATGAACACAAATTAAAGTTAATGGATCAATCAGGAATATATAGGCAAGCACTACACCTTATTGTGCCTCTAACTTGCTCTGGGAATCCAAATACGGCCTGCTAGTTTCCAGTAACATGCAGAATGTAATGATGTAATAGCAGTATGTGTCATGATGACACTGCCATACGAGAACGAGTCGGGCAAATCAAACTAGATTAGCTACAATGTTGAATTGGTGTCAAGAGGGATTATGAAGGGAAAGTTATTTATTTTGAGTAGTCACTTGACTTTCACCTGTAAACAAGCCATTTTTCTTTTCCATTTGGGTCTTATCTTCTTGCTTCCAAGGGCACTATGAACCAGCTTGACCCGTGTTCATACAGTCATTCTGAGAGTCGAAGCTGGGTTTTACTGCATACTTATATTTAATATATAGTGTGCAAGACAGTGACAGCAGCGCAGTGGTGTGACCGCTGACCGAGACCAATGCTGTGTTTTTTTTTAATTACCAAATTCAGGATCCTCGTTCTTACATGTACTAATGTAATCAAAATGACTGCTTCTTTGCACAATTAAATATCTACCGGTATGTCAGTGAACAGCCACCAGATGGCAGCATCCAACAGCGTTTACGTCAACGTTTTGGCTATAGCTTCACAAAGCTTGCATTCAAATTGGTTTAGCTTGATGTCATCAAATAAATCTCTATTACAAATATGCATTTGTCCTTTAAAAACAGATTTTGTTTTTATAATTGAATTAACCTACAGTATATACTACAAACCTATTATAAATTAAAGTAGAGTTTAGTTAGTTGTTTAGCTAGTATTTAGGTTGATAAATGCGTGTAAAGAAAACAGGAAGGTGGAAATATACAATATACTGTACAATATAGTATAAAATAGTATAGGCCTAATTCTAGAAGGAGGATCACTTTGAATAAAGGCTTATCTGTCTCTGCACACAAGTCTCCATTGTTGGTTAGAGACCAAGGGGCATTCCAGGTGTCTGGGCCTTGAACAGTGGGGGTGGGAAAACCGGGCAACCAGAGTCCAAGGCTAAAGTCAGCCTCGGCTACACTTTTACTAGCAAATGAAGAGATGAGGCTCCGCTGGAGCAAAACCAATGTGCCGTGGAATGGTTAGGCAAGGCCAGGGTGGTGATTGTCCAGAGAGTATTTATGATCTGTCATACAAGTCTGATAGTTCCACGAGACCTCTATCCTTTGTTGAACATCAACAAGTTCTATTCAGCAATGTCAGCAACACTGCTGTGAAGATTTTGAGGCTAAAGAACTTTGCTGTGACTACAGACACCATCATTGAAATACACAGCATGGTTCCCATTAATCAAATACTTAAGTAGACACACGTATCTACCAACCAGATACTTTCAACCTTATCTCACCAAGGCTAGTGTGTCGTCCTTGAATGTATGCTGTGTGTGTGTGTGTGTGTGTGTGTATGTCTGTCTGTCTGAGCGCTCGCCGGGTTCCCTATTTTGCCCATCAACAGAAGTGCTTTCAGTTTCCCCCTCCCGGCATCTCCCAACCATAGATACAATCACAGACCTAATCCCGCAGTGGGCTGACGTATCACAAGACAGCTGAAGTCACTGCCTTCGCTTTTGTTCTGATGCAAGGAGGCTGCGTTGGACGAGAGCACCTGCAAGCCTCTCTTGCCTTGTTGTGTAAACTATGTGACGTTTTGACAACTTCAAAATCAACAATCTGCGCTGATATACAACTACTGTTTGAAATTGAGTGAGTTGAGCCAGCAAGCCTCCTTCAAATGTTTGCCATGTAAATGTAATGATAGAAAGTTGAAAGTAGTTACTGGTTACTTAAGCCACAGACAGTTTGAGACCTGTATCTATTATGTGTAAGTAGATACTGCCTTCAATAGTGGGTCTAGTCGGGAAACGCTAGATAAGCGTCAGAAATCATTTGCATTTCTGAGTTCCCCATTCAGCCTAAAAGCAGCAGTATCTGAACGAAAGGTTTCTCACTCTGTTCTGCTTTACCTGAATCCCACTACTACTATATTACATTATACAGTATACTTACACAACACTTATTTTGAGAAGTGTGCTGACCATTGACAGAGAAGACCTTCAATCACACAATTGTACCAATTCAAAAACTAAAACTTTAAAACTAAAAATAGATTTTGATTTGTTTTGAAAAATGTACAGAATCCACTGAATATAAATGGGCATGGCTACAGTATATGGCTAAATGACATTCTGCAGTCATTACGTGATATGTCAGCTCAGGAAGCTACTGATTGACTGAAAAACAATATAACAAAGCTAATCATTACAGCAAAGTAAGCTACATTCTCAACTTACAGTTCCAACTGCTTAGCTATAGCCAAAATGAAGCTTCACATTCAACACCCAAAAATGGTCAGTATACCAGAGCTAGGGGTAGTTTAGCAATATGTCAGCCCCAAGCTATTTTGTGGGCAGTTCCAGAATCTAAATAGGAGCACAATACTTGCAGAACAACCTGAGTGGGTGGAACAAACGTGTTGTGATGGAACAATGTGAAAAAAGGTTGGTAACTGGTCTGTCAGGTTAGGCCTGAACTAGTGCTATTCAGGGATCCAGTGACAACAAGCCACATAGATGTGCAAACGCAGAGACACACACACACACACACAGACATGCGCGCGCGCGCGCACACACACACACGCACAGCTACACAGCCTGCTCCACAGGATTCATACAAGGATGTAGAGGGTTAGATAGACCTGCACCTGGCCAGTAGTGACACACACACACACACACACACACACACAGGGTTCAGTTTCACGCTCACAGTCAGTTACCTTTGTGCCATAAACATGACCGAGACACACCCTCCCTGCCCACACACACACACACAGCACAAACTCCAGTGGTTCCTTTGCCTGCTCGCTGTAGCCAACCTGCGCTGCCCTGTCCAGTTTCATCAGCGTTTCATCACATGCTCTCCTGTACCCTTTCCTCACAACTAAAGAAAGACCAAGCTACCGCTAATGCTAATGCTAATCCCGCCCCGGACGTCCGCGTTGTTTACACAAGCTTGTTTGTATACGTCTGTGGAGAGCAACTGTAATTAATCAAGATCCCCCACAACTCCCACAGAGATACGTCTGCACTATAAAGATGGATAGTTCAAAACTAGTCCAAAGGTCACTTGATCACATGACCGGCCCCTTTATAGAGCAGAGCACTCACAGCGTAGAAGAATCATGTATAAATATGACCACAACATATGACTAAAAAGGAAAGTTTCAACAGTACTGACAGTGTTCCTTTACCGCAGCAGCTCTTATAGGCCACTATATGAGCTATCTGTTTCAATGCACATTTGACCAACGTATGCTTAAGACTGTAAACAAGTTCTCCAAAAGCCTCTCACCCTTCACCAGCGAGCCACACACACACACGCACACACACACACGCACACACACGCACGCAGACTTTGACAACAACTGATGTACAAGGTACCTGGTTGATTTCGTCCATGCCATTGCTGGCGAACTCAAAGACCAGCTCGTTGGGTTGCACCGCCGTAGTCATGGCAACGGAGCGGTTAAAGGGAGTGCGAGGGGACCTTGAAACACAAAACACCCCCAGGAGGGGGGGGGGGGGTTCCTCTTCTTCCCTTCCCTTCCTCTTTCCTGGGCTTCCTCCTCGGTGCCTGGGGTGGGTGGGGTAGGGGAGGGGGTGGGGGGGCTGATGGGGTGTGTCCAGAGAGAGAGAGAGAGACCAGAGGGCTGCCTGCTGCCTCACAGAGGAGCTCTGCGGCCCAGGTGGATGCCGCCCTGTCCCTGTATGGCGCCCAGAGCACGCACACCTGGAGAGGAGAGAGGACACAGAGCACATGGGGGTCAGCATACCAGACATACTGGGTACGATTCACTTAGTGGGGGGGGCTGTCTGTGTTGTTGGGGGGATAACAGGAATGAACTGCTGTGTGGGGGTGGGGGAAGAGAGAGAGAGATGTTCTAATCTGTAACCAATACACTAGCAGGTAATATCATCCTTCATACACAGCAGCCCGCATTACTGCACAAAGGCATGGTAGAGGTATATTGATGTATAAGAACCCGTGCAGCGTAAATACCCAAGAAAGTTGCTAGAGGTCATCTGGCTCTACTTCTGAGAAGCAAAGCACTGCTCCAGCCAACTGATTCACCGTGCCCACCCGCCCAAAAACATCAACACGTCTCTCGGGACTCAAATTAGTCCCGTGAGACCATCCTGATCTCGCAAGCTCCAAATGCATTTTGCCGCTAGTAACAGTCTGGAAGCCCTCAATGTAAAAGTGTTTTTCAGCCGTGTGGAGAACAATCAGGCCAATCAGTGGCCTTATTTGAAAAAGTCTGATTGGATGAAATAATAAAATAATAGTCCAACTGTATAGCATGTTTGATTTAACTGTATTATCATTGTCTTTATGACAGACGCTTTTGAATTGAGGGGTTCCAGACTGATATTTGCAGAGAAGATCAGGATGGTCTCACCAAGCTATGAACAAGCCCCCACACAAAAGCTCACAAAGCAAAGAGTCAGAACTCTGGAAAAGGAAAAGGAATGAGTCATTGTCTTCATAACTGCTTGTGCTAGGCTAACCTGTGACTATTTTAGCACACTCAGGTGAGATTGGCATCACACAGACATTTGAAGTAGATCGATAAGGGACTCATGGACAGAATGAGCATGACAAGGTTAGACCGCTACTTAAAACAAGTGTTTCTGTACACACATGACATGACACATGATACGTTAGTGTCTGGTGAGGAGGTGTGGTTTATTCTGTATTCATTACTCATGTACTGTAGCTTCAGGCTAACTCTCTCATATCATAACTGTTCATTTATGGCCTACAACACGCACACACACACACACACACATAACAATGCCCTCCTCCACCGGATATGAGCCCACCTCAGCCCCCTGACCACAAGGCTCGAGCACAGCTAGTTTCACTGCATCACACAACTCTGAAAGACACGCCCGTGCACCAGTTAATGAGGTCAGACCAGAAGGTACGTGGTTTATGGGTACATCCGCTGTTTCTGGCACCAAAGTGTATCAAATGCAGAGGAGGACGCTTATTCAGTGCTTGTGAACACAAACCACCATCACGCACACACACACACACGCACACACACGCACACACACGCACACACACACACACACACACACTCTGTGCTATCCCTCAGGGAGCTGCTTTGATGACACTGAGTTGGGGGAGGGAAAGTCGAGGTCATGTGTCTGTTTGTGTGTGTGTATGTGTGTGTGTGCTAAAGGCGTCAAAACAAGAAGGGTTTTCGGGGCTCCGAGGGAAGGGTGGGGTCGGGGTGTGTGTGTGTGTGTGTGTGTCAGGCCTGGAGAAGGGAGGGGAGATGGCAGCGCTTAGTGACCCCCACCCCTTGTTTCCAGTGCTGCAGGGTGGGGCCTATTTACTTTGAAACGCCTGCGTGACTGACCAAGATGCATTCCAGTCCCAATTGTGTTTAGGAGGGGGTGTAGTGAGAATGAAGGTGGGAGAGGAGGAGTGTGTGTCCTGCGTGTGTGTTTTGACTGTGTGTGTGCATGTGGCTGTGTGTGTGCGTGTATGTGTGTGTGCATGTGGCGATGTGTGTTTATGTGTGTGTGTGTGTGCGCGCATGTGGCTGTGTGCGCATGTATGTCTGTGTGTGTGCATGTGGCTATTAATGTATGTGTGTGTGCTCACCATGTGATCCACCAGGGTATGCCTATAGGGCATATTGCTTGTGGTGGGGATGGGGTTGGGGAGGGGGACACTTGGGACCAGTGGAACTGTGTGATTGCGTCCCAGTTTCTGCTGCTTGTTGGCCACTAAGAGACCCAGGGGAGTAGCTGGCCTTCTCACTAATAACGCCTTCAGTGGTGGTTCTCTTCCGGTGCTACTTTCTCTGATACAACTGGACACTGCCCCCTGCTGGCTGGCAGATCCTGGCTCTCTTACTTATTATTCATAGTATTCATATTCCATTTTCAGAGTGTAAAGGGGTGTGTGAATGTGAGGCAGTGCTGAACAGATGCTTTATAAATGCAGTCCATAGGCCGCCATTTCCCATTTAGTATGGTTGTGAAGCAGAGAACACTCATGGTTGTCTGTGGCCCCGCCAATCAAACACACTCTGGGCAGTGCATACACACAGCATGCAGTGTCTGCATAGCAGATCTAATGTGCCTCCAGTCACCATACATTCCCTGCTTTTAGCTTCACAGCCACGCTGTTTGAACAACTGGGTGGAGCGCATGTGCATACACACACACACACCTGTTGCATGTTTCTTTAGGCTGACGATGACCAGCTCTGCCACCTGGGGCCAACAAATACTATAAACACCATCTGCAGAAAACAACGTCTGCTTCGTGACACACACACACACGCAGAATATCCCCTCTCCATATGTCCTCCCTGGGACACAATATGGGAATAAATAGACCTCCAGAGGGTCTCTCCTGCCTTGGTGCCATAGCCAGAGCCATAGCCTCTTGCCTGGCTGGGAGTAAACACAACAACCCCCAGTGTCAGTGCAGCAAGTGTCTCACTTCCCCATTGCATATTTCAGCTGCTAACAACGGCTCTCTGCTGCGACTCCTGACACCAAGCTGGTTAGAAGCAAGAGGCTGTGGCCGAGGCCGAGTGATTATCAGATGACAGAAAACATGCTGCTGGCAAATCAGTCTGAATGAGGGCAGCAAGGCACGGCCTTGCTCCCATGCTTTTCTCTCTCCGTCGCTCTATCGCGCCATCTCTCTGTGGCTGTGTGTGCGTGCGTGCGTGCGTGTGTGAGAGAGAGAGAGAGAGAG
Source organism: Typhlichthys eigenmanni (assembly GCA_027564635.1). Classification (NCBI taxonomy): domain Eukaryota; kingdom Metazoa; phylum Chordata; class Actinopteri; order Percopsiformes; family Amblyopsidae; genus Typhlichthys; species Typhlichthys eigenmanni. Next base: position 30,449 of record JAODUK010022152.1, read on the forward strand.
AGAGAGAGAGAGAGAGAGAGAGAGAGAGAGAGGTCTAGTCTTTATGCTGTTGTAACCAACTAAGACACTAACAGGTGACAAATACACAATGCATCACATTCCACATAAAATCAAGATCACAGACACACCAAATGTAACTCGTTATTCAAGCACAGCAGCCCGCGTTACTGCAGAAATACATGGTAGGGATATATTGATGTACCGTGTGTGTGAGTGTATAAATTCTCTCTCTCCATCCCGTCACTGCTTCATTGATCTTTGCGTCCCAGTTGGCACAGTGCTAACAGTAGACCTGATTGGACGACAGCGTGCGGAGGCCTTTCGGTTGTGTTCTGGCAGAACGCAGGCCTGCGCAGCCCTTTAAGAGCGTCATGTGATTAAGGGCTGTAGAAATAAACCTGACGTGACTCGACAGGAACACAACAGACCCGTACTGCTCAGCCATTAGCCAGGCACAGCCTGCCTATTATCCCAGACCACATGACAGCAGCTCAACACAAGACGCAGGGCTTGGCCTGCCTATATGTCAGTGGGAGGGGGAGGGGCGTGGGGGAGGAGGGGGAGGAGGAGAGAGAGAGAGTGTGAGACAGAAGGTCGGGAGGTTGCTTAGAGAATCATGTACGATACTCCACAGAGCCAACAGGCAGAGTGGGTGGGGCCATGTTGGAGTTTCACTATATGCTTACCATCTCACGCCCTGTCCGTCACAGAGCCAATGTGATTTCTCCCAGGCAGCCACGTCTGCCTGTTTAGGCCGCACGCTGGTCTCCCGTACGTGCCAGCGAGAATGTAACGTACGTCTACGTACACTGTCGCCGGTTGCAACGGCAGCAAATTAGCGCCCGGCTCATGAACAAACGCAGAAGTCCCACAAGGGCCTGCTTCCCAGCCGACATCTCTCGTTTCAGCTGAGCTCAGTGTTGACCATGAAAGGAGGTGGTTTGAGAGAACTGAACGACTACGCAATGAGTCACACAGCATGAAGGGAAGGCAGACACTGTGGACCAGCACAAAACTCTTTCTTATCAGACGTGTTGCGATCGGGTTGCAAACAAATGCAGATCCGTAGGTAGCCCGATGTTTCCAGCGCGCAGTATCAAATGACGTTTGTCTATCATAGCTACTCCCCTCATCAGGAGAGATCATAACCACAGTGATGTCAGCGCTTCAGAGAAGCTGTGGAAACGAGACTCTCAGAACAGCTCTGGCCAGATGAGCACTTTGGACCCACTGAAGGGGAAAAGAGATCGACAAGCGGCGAGGGAGGAGTGAGATCCTCGCTGCTAGCCAACACATTCCTGGCATTTCAGAACATGCGTGGTTTGGTTATTCCCGACAGGGTTAGACAGAACAAACAGGACTTGGGAAGGAGCACCGGGCATGAGCAAGAGCGCCCCTCACACAATCCAAACACCGGCTTACAGTAGACAAGCTGTAGACAAGCAGCGAGATTGCCGCTATCAAACGCAGAAAAAAACATGACATGGAATTATTCTAGCCAACAGATTTGCTCAGGGTCGCAAAAGAAAGGTCCTAGGTCAACAAGTCTTTAACGGGGTCACTTCATTGTGTCAGCACAGTATAGCAACACTGTTTAGGCAGGATTCTCCTGGTTCCTGTAAAGGAAATGACTCGGTGAAGTGCTCTAGTCCGCTGATAACCCATGCAGCACCAGAGGAAACCAAAAGTCATTTTTGTTTGGAACTACACTACACGTTTGATTATTTTGCCACGTGGGGTGTTGAAACAAGACAATGACATGTGAGAGAAGCGATTCCACTGCTCTGGAGTTCACCTGTGGACAACAGTCAAAGTCTTCCTGACGCAGCGACTAGTGGACTCTATTAGCAGCAGTGTCTGCCACCAACCTGGCGATTGTGAATTATAAAAAGACAGAAAAGGTCATAGTCCTGAAATGTGTTTTCTAATTCAACAGAGTAATTAAACAGTTGCCTAGACGCCAGACCAGACAAATAGCATGCCAGAGGAAGGCTAAATAAATGCTGTGTCCGTGTAAAACACAACGGCAGCCTATATTTTCTGTAGTCTGAATTGTGCTCACCACCACCCAGTGTTGCACAACAAGGCGTGCCTCACCATGTTTCAACTGCAGTGCATAGCATAAGGGCCAACCACCACCACCGCCATCATCATCATCATCATCCATACCTGGTGTATGGAGCAATGTGGGCAGACACAGATACAGAGCAAGCTGCCTCTAAGTCAGCCTGCACATCTGTCTGTTGCCCGTAAAGGCGGAGTCAGGGGTTCTGCAGAGAGATTGTTGATCTTTAAACTAAAAAACACCTCCCCCTTCAATTCCATAGGGTGCTCTCTCAGAAGCCCCGCCCCACACATTTGAAACACATTGCCAAGGTTGGGAATATGCTGTGTTTGTGTGTTTGTTTATGTTGTCATTTACAGAGCCAGCGCTGTGTAGAAACACCAGATACTTTTTTCTGCACGCATACAGAATGAGCAGCGAGTGGATGTGAGATATTCGCTGAATTTGACAAACAAAGTTAGCCTACAATAGCTGACTCCACCTTTAAACACAGGCTCACAAACCGTGTACTTTTCCACTCTGTCCTGGGGCTCTGGGAGAACCCCTGCACACCCACCCTGTGTGCTAACAATGACTGCTATATGACTTAATAATAGTGCTGTTGCTAGCATAGAATATGCTATGCCTTGGTACTGGAACAGGGGAAGGGACTATAGGCTATGGGACATTCACAGAATTAAGAATTTAGAAATGATGCCAGAGATAACTTCCTCTTTCAGTTTTAGTCAGAGATTCTTGAGAGTACAGACTTGTATTTCTTGGAGTATTTCTTTCTACATTGCCTCCCTATCTTCTATATACTGTTAATATACTTTTTTTTCTTTTTCTTTTTTACAGCTATCTTGTTCAAATTAGAAGTGACACATTTAAGAAGAGCTCAGAAAACAGCCACAGATTGACCTGTGAACGTTGCACTCACAGGAAAAGCATCACGAGCCACCAGCATGTGTCTGGTTCTTCCTGTCTGTTAAACCACAGAAAAGGCTTTTTCAGTGTAAGAGTGGAAAGTTCTTCTCAACTCCCTCTGTTTCCTTCCACCCTCATGCACCGATTCACCATCATTACAGCTTCAGTTGCTTAGATATAGCCGTACACACAACATCATAACCTCAAATGTGAAAATACATAAGTATTCAGAACTTTATAACAGCCACACCATAGACAATAACATAAACTGCATGTCTCTGCCTCTCATTTATCAGTAGCAAATCAACAACAGAGGAACACACACTGTTCCGCTGTAATTAATTCTACGCGACGTATAACATAATATGTGGAACGTGGGACCTCTTCATAGCAAACCGTGTAGCCAAGTCGATGTTATGAAGAAGTGTTAGAGAATTCAAAACGAGCATAATGGGCCTCTCACTTCACACCACACCTGCCATCGCACCCCTTCCCCACAGTAGTGCTGCTGACACCATAAGCTCCGACACAGAGCCCGGCCCACCACTGCCACAGGGCCACAGGCCCGCATGAACTGGTGTAATATTCTCTGAAGAAAAAAGAAAAGAAAAACGAGAGTTCCTGGCACACCATGCATGTGAGGTAGGTCCCTTTTTTTAAAATAAATAGACGGAAGTGTAAGCCTGTGCTGCATGTCTGCAAAGAGGCCGCCCCTCACAAGCCGCTGACAACCCTATCAAGGGAATCACTAAGTGACTCAATTGCCTCTACAGATAATGAGCCTCGATATTCATCTGCATGACTTTTTACCAAACAAGAGTCGAATTACAAATCATCTTTAGATTTTTGATTGCATCAGCAATACCAGTGTATGGGCTCAACATATTCTTGTCAGACATTCTGTCAGAATGAGCGTATTTGTGCTGGTCTACCAAGAACGCCAGTAAGTACACGTGGTAACAGGCCACATGTAGAGATAGAAAGACCCATGTGACTTGTGAAAACCGTACAGGAAATTGCATCGTATAGCTGCAAAAAAGACCTTTATTGTCACACAATGCGGCCTGACAAGATGCATTACTCACCATGTTAACTCTTCATACCGGGTTTATTTTGTACATATTTAGAACATATTTAGAACTAGTTGCTTGACCGCTATTTGTCTGCAGCATATAGAAGTTTGCTCATGTAGTTGCCTAAAAGGTTTACTTAACAAAAGGTGTCACACAGTTGAATATCTATTGCCAAAAGTGTTTCAAATGTCAATATTTTGGAAATAAAAAACAATAGAAAACAATATGAATGTGCTGTAGCAGGGAAAGGAATACACCAACACCGTTACCTCTCTCTCTGATGACAAGATACAGTAAGCCTGAAGCTTGATCTAGAGATGCAGAGTGAACAGGCTTAGCCCTCCCAATGAGATGAGCAAAACATACAAATAGCATGTCTGATTCCTTACTGAGCTTATTTTGTGAATATCTTTGATACTTTTAAAACTACTACTATAAAGATGACAACAGATTGACTGTGGACAAGTATAATGTACATCAAAATGGTCTATTTTCTTATAATTATTACTTTAGTATACTTTTAAGGTTAATTATGAAATACCTTGTTATTTTGAGATCCTTATCTCATAATTCTGAGAAAAGGTCTGAAAGCACTGACTTCCTTGAGATCTAGCAATAAGGTACAGATTTGGCAAACTGTGTACATGAGATCCTGTAACATGTCAGATACAGTATATTGTATTTTGGCTGATCCGATAGCCTCCACCACCACATTGCACTATCTAGCTACAGTGTGATCAGGCACAGAGTGTGACAGACAGACAGACAGACAGCTACCACTGTCCTTGCGTCTGTCTGAGACCTAGCTAGTATGGGCTGTGTTAGTGTTGACCCGTGGAGCTACTGTGCACTGTATCCACGTCTAACCTATAAGCCACTAAGACAGGGAAGAGTCATGTATCTGTGATGCACAGTTAATAATCATTAAGGTAAAGTTCCACATTGGATAAGAGTTTAAGTATATCTTGTCCACCTACGTGACGTCACGTAGGTGACGTAATGCAAGATAATATAAACAAAACATACATGGCTCATACATGCACACTGCATGCATGCTACTCAAAACATGTGCATGTGTGGCCTACAGTACACAGATGCATCGTATAACCACCCCACTGTTACATAAGCCGCTAATATCGCCTCGCGGTCCGCAACAGCAGCTGTCTGTTCTGTGTGCATGCTGGAAATAACACTGTGTTCCTACACAGCCCCCTGGCTCTGTACACTGAAACACAGACAAGGCGGTGCAGACCACACCACACAACACCTGCATCCTTGGCAATCCGTGACCAATTTTGGGGGCGGACAGGTGTCTTTGTTTTGATGAGTTAAAATGTCAAGAATCTTTCTCCAGAAGCGCTGACTCAAAGAAGGCCCCGGGTTCGAGACCCGGTGGTCCCGGCCTTTCTGAGTCTGTGTGGGTTTCCTCCGGCTGCTCCGGTTTCCCCCACTATCTAAAAACATGTCAGGTTCACCCTCCAGTCAGTGTCATGTGACCAGTGACACTGGCTGTATCTGGAGTTGGTCCCCGGGCGCTGCACAGCGGCTGCCCACTGCTCCCTTGAGGGACGAGTTAAATGCAGAGGATCAATTTCACCACATGTATGTGTATGTGACAATAAAAACACCTTTACCATTCTACTGACATATCACAGCACAACTGATGTGTCCAAGCATCTCTTCCAATTGGAATAACTGACTCATTAATACAGCTCATCTAAATATTAGAAGAAATATAGATAGAATATATAAAAAGTAAATAAATGTGCTCATGATAATTATGAGAGGTTCAATGCAAATTACTGTAATATCCATGCAAGAAGCAAGAACAGTTATCCTACCTCACTTCACACCAACTACATGTTTAAATACAAGAAAATGTGCTATTTTTTAACATTTTGAAGCATGATCTGACTAGTAAACGCTTCGCATTTTACCCAGTACACAGAACTTACTGTACATTACATTATAATTATACACATACTGTCGACCACGCAGTATTACTTTACTATGACAATCACGCAAACCCAAGCAAGTCAAAGTGTGCTTCTAAAATAAGAGATAATTTCTGCTGAGACCAAATTGTGCAATAGTACCAGTCACAGTGCTTTTCAACACACACCCATCTCTCTGAGTATAGGTTTACATTCATACCGATCCTTGTTAAGTGGCGAGATCATTACATGGAAATGTTATCATAATATGCAAGCATGCTTGTTTATCCACTGTAGAACAAAACTAGGCTAACAGTGGCATTCCAGACAGTCTTTTGTAATTAGTAAATAACTGTATCACAACTTCTGAAAGCAGAACACCCCTCCTCCTGTTAAAGAAGGGCTCACATTCCCATAATATTACATGGTTCATTGTCCTGATTGGTTGAAAATGGGCCAATTGTCTGCCTGCACCTGAGTTTGTCAAAGGATTGTTGTTCAGGCTGGTTTAAGGCAGTTACTCATTTGACACCAATAGCGCCGTCACTGTTATGCCAGACGGTTGTTGTAGCTGGTGGCTTTGGCAAGACCGGGATGGTCCCCCGAGGCCAACAATGGCGTGGACGGAGTCCTGAAATCTAAGGGCTTCATCTGTGAGCTGAGGCTGTAAATAGAGAGATGGCTGTTCCTGGGAACACTGCATACCAAACAGGTCCGGACACAAACAAGCATGCACACAGGCATGCAGAAGGAATATGTACAGTAAAAGTCAACACGCTTTGTTGATTATGTATTACAAAACTATTACAAATCCAAATACAATAACATAAAGATTAAATGCTAATGTTGAATTATGGGTACAAAACAGTAGACTATATACACATTTTTTGTTTCACTTTTTTTTAAGTTCCATGTTAAAGATACTAATTTTAATAATAAGATTAAAGCTGCTTTATGGCATGGCATCACACCAGTCACACCTGGAGCTCTGATGCTGAGCCTCACTAGGAGGATGTTGTTGATATTTATTTAACTTTCTTTTTTAGCTAGCTATCCATGCAACTCTCCTGTCTAATGTGTGTCAGCTTTAATATCTGCCCCATCACAATAAAGACAGGAATGTTATAGGACAGGAATAATTTTGTGCATAAACGTCGAACAAGTTTGAGAATAAAGTGTTAAACTAATATGAATATGACCAAGAATTAAAATTTATAAAATGTATAAAATATATTACAATATCACTCCCTGATATTGTCATTATGGTATATTGGTAACATTAATTTATTTTGGAGGGAAGCACATGCCACTGAAAAACCAAGGCTATATTCCACAATAAAGCATTCCGGTCCAGCCACACAATGCTACACAATACATTCAAGGTGTTGTCAGTGGTATCCCTAAACAACAACCACTGCCAACAATGAGAGCCAGGTTTCAGCAATGGTCACCTTAGCCTAAAAGCTACTGCTGCAATGTGCTAAGGCTCTCAGAATCTAGAGGGCAGCAGTAGCTTGACCCCCACCTACCCAAAGGTTTCTCGGGACTCTCCAAGTGTGTGTGCTGATGCCCACTGACAAATCACATCCATGATGATAGTCACCATAACACGTGTCATTTATGTGTACAAATCTCAATTATCCATGCTAAAAAATCCAGCATAAGTTATGTTTTGCATGCTGGAACCAGCATGGAATGCTGGTTTGCTGGTCCCATGCTGTTTGATGGTGTACCAGCATCCCATGCTGGTTGCTGGTGTGCTGGTATACCAGCTAGACCAGCACTACCCCAGCACCAACCAGTATGAACCATGGATTCTGGACTTTTTAGCAGGGATACCACCACTAAACAAATGTCTGATACTGCGCTGACAGGATTAAGGCCAATGAAATGGGTCATTTGTGATAGGTAGCACTGGGAAAGACACACTAGTACAATAAACAGTGTAGAACATGAGAAAAGGAAGCGCCTTCACAAGCACCTTGCATTTTCCTATGTTGAAGCATGTGCTGTCATGTCCTTCCTTTAACTACATGCTAGCGTTCATGGTAACCTTTGCATAAGTGCTACTTTGGCTAAAGCAAACCGGCAGGCATTTCTCCGGGGGCAGGCCTTATGTTGTCCTGATGAGAATCACAATGCAAAAACGCATAGGTAAACAAGGAGTGGCTGTTGCTTAGCAACATGCACAGGTAGAGGGCTTTTAAAGTAGGCCCAGTGAAACAAGAAAGACAAAACAGTTGGGCCTCATTTACCATTACATGCACACACATACGTACCACAAGCATTTGAAATAAGATGGGCTATAGGCTGTCCTAAAATACTGAATGTCTTCAGTAGAGGTATATTGTGGTGGCAGTATCTGGGGCTGGCTAATGGTAGATTAAAAAAGGATTATATACTGTACAACATATTTAAAAGTAGAATATAGGAACATAATAGTTACAAATACATATATGGAAATGTTGCTGCTATAACATGCAGGTGCTACACGTGAGTGTTCAGGTTTGAATAATATCGCACTAATCTACAGGTCCCCTGACAAGACCATCGAGTTCAAGTGTGAGGCTACTAGTTCTACTGTTTACACTGGGGAATCCATTATTGGTATGGCCACTTCCAAACAAAATGCCACAACATACACTAAGCATAACTTCACTGCATATGTGACAAATAGAAACATCTGCAGTATAACCACTAGGGGATCAGCAAATAGCAATTGCAAGGTAGCGCATCGTAAAAGCACGTTTGGTCAATCATTCTTTACGGTAAAAGGAATACCATACATATGTGGAATGCCTTACCACCTGTCAAAGATACAAACTAATCTAACAACTTTTAATAATATGGTAAAACCTTGAAAGGCCTTGCGTAGCAAATCGGCTTTGTTGTTGTGAGTAGTGTCCGCCACTTTGTTTACTGGTAGGCCTATGTTCCTATTTACGGAGTTATGGCTGTGTAGAAGTACTGGATAACTTTTTCAGCACGCACGGAGAACAGTAAGATAGCGAAACAGAGATATTTGGTGAATTTGACAAAATGCGTAGGCTATTAGCTTACAATTAGCTTGCAATTAGCTTGCATTTTCACAATATGTGGAAAATGCTTTAATGTTAAAAATTTGAGGACAGTTAACACATCAGTACCTGTGCAGTAATGCAACGCTTCTGAGTCTCTCATCAGCTAAACCAATGTCTTTTCCAAAGAACTTCCGTTTTTGTCATTTTGCCCATGGCAGAGAAGACAGCCATGTTCAGCCGTAAACATGCTTCCAAAAAGTGTGTCAAATCAGCTTCTAGTTGGACCCTGAACACAGTGCCTCATTGTGTGAAATGGCACTGCTGAGGGGCATTACAATAACACAGAGACACACAACGTGATAATATTTAAATACAGTTTAAACATGTGTATCACAACTAAATGGGGGCGTCAGTGTAAGGTTCAGAACCCCATGTTGAGTTGAGACATCATTTATTTGAGACTTGGACCAAATATAACCGCTTTAGCTGGAGCAAGAGCGAGGTGTACACTGCAATAAATGTAGTGCAGTGTCACTTACACAGTAGCATGGGCCTAAAAAGGCCAGACAGAAGCCTGTACTGAAACAAAACAATCTAGGTTTCTACATTCTGGTTTTATGTGAGAGAAGCATCAAACTTGCCTCTGCCTACAACAGCACAACCTTTTATGAAGAAATATGATAACAATTATGGTTAATATGTTCTGCTAAAAATAATATTATAACCATATTATATCTATACAGTAACAAATGCTGTGCCTTGCATTTTTTTCAGTTTGCCGTAAATATATTCATAAGCACCTTAGAAGTAACCGATAAATCTGAACAATTTTGCATCTACATTTTGTTTTAGCTGGATATATTTTCAACAGAATTGACTAGAATAACTAAACAGCCTTTCATTCGGCTTCTTCTCAGTGGCCTGAATGTGTTCAGAGTCTGACCTGTTATGTTGCATAACTGCAGTTATCAAAAGATCAAAAGGCGTGACCTGATATTCCACAGCGCTACTCAAGACATGAGTCGCTTGTGTTTTTCCTTTAGGGTTGATATGAGTTATGTAGGCTACCTACACCTAAAAGATTCAGGGTATCTTAGCATACACATTAATCTGATTATTTAGCAACGAGAAACTGCAGAGAATGTTTTTGCAACTTCTTAGCTCAATGGAGCAGGATGCTTCACAGTATTTCAGTTACTCAGTTACTATAGTGTATTTACATGTAAGTAGAACATGTATTAAAATGTTCCTTTAAAAGTAATACTGTGGAATTTGTCAAAGAAAATAAATCACAACTGAAATCCATTCAGGCTCATTAGTGAGGCAGGGTGATATTTACCTTCTTTTACAATGTTTCATCATGTAACAGTATTGCAATATAGCATTGTTTTCTGCAAACTAAATTAAGAAATTGTATAAAATAGCATCTTGTAATGCTAATTTTTGCCCAATCCAATGAAACTACTATCAAATAAACAACACCATGCTCGTATCTCATGAGGCACCCCGTGATCAAATCATGTAAAACCGATGTACAGCAAACAGGATTTGGTCATATATCGATCAGCCGTCATTGTCTGCTAAAATCAATGTGGGCACCCATTTAAGTCCGGTTTACAGCTCACACACTCACCACAGGACAATGAGGTGCCAGTCCTGGCTTGTCTCGTGTGGGAGACAGTTGCAACACTGGGAGTTGCTCAATGGGTTGTTTTTCTTTTTTACAATTATTTATCCAGGGAGTGTTTTGATTATAGTAGGCGTGCTCTTATGCACTACCCTGTTATACATTTTATATAGATAATACATACTACTGCTTGGGAACTGCAATAGATGTGTAGCCAATGTGCGACTCCACTCGATTTAGAAGGCCTGGCTCAATGGTTGATAAAACAATAGCAGATGAGGAAGGGACAAGGAATATAACTTTGCCCATATTTTCCCAGTAGATTCCATCTACTTCAAAAATAGCAACTGCCGTTGAAATGAATCCCGTTATTAAGAAATGCAGGGAATGGCCATGGAAACCAAGTTCTGCTGTGACACCATTGTGGAACTGCACACCTCGCTAGCTACTTGGATATGACCAACTCTGAAGAATGGGGGGGACAACTCTGGAATGACCAAAACACACTCCGCTCATGCTGGCCTGTTCCCAGAAATCTCCCGAGGGACAAACACCTGATTGTTGTGGAATGGCAGTTAACGTGACAAGCAACCATGCTTATATACAATGCTTCTGCAGCATCAGCTAGAAACACTCAAGAAGCGTCATGCAGCATTTCGTCATCAGAATAAACAAGGCTGTCACATTTTTATGCTTACACCTTACTATTCATGTTACTGTCAGACAATGTGTGTATGTAGAAATTAAGTCCTTGACCGTATTAATGTATGTAATGACACAGACCATGAAGTCCCATCCCATCTCTTTACCTACGTCTGTTTCAGCTGGGCCAGGTCTAATGATCTTATTACAGGCTACGACTTGTTGAGTTTGCATCGAAACAGGAGCCAACTTGACACAACAGTCCAGCCTCCCTTCCCTTTATGAGCCTCAGTTTGACAGACAGAGCCCTCATGGACCAAACACACTACTGTGTGTAGTTTACTGGCCAGTAGTCCCATAGTGCCGATCTCTTCACACTTCAGCCCTCTATGGCACCACGCTCATTTACAATCCAAATCAGGGTGGGCAGAGCATGGACTAAAAGCACTGGATAAAATGCAAACGTATACCGAGTAACACAAAAGCACTATTGGCCAGTGGTGCCTTAAAGGTATAGTCAGTCATTCTGGGAAAAGCTTGCCCATATTTGAAGTCAAACGAAACAAAAACACACGCCATAGGGTGCTCCTTCAGAAGCTCCGCCCCACACATTGGAAACGCACTGCCAAGGCTATAGTGTTGTATGGTGAGGTCTGCACCACTTTGTTTGTGTTCCCATTTAAAGAGCCAGGGCTCTTATTTTTTCAATGGCCAGCTAGCGGACCGCGAGGCGATATTAGCTGACCAAAGTGTTAGCATACGATAGCTAACTATAAATAAATATATAATGTGCTGTTGTGACAAGCATGAAACCAAATCTAAACTAGATTTGGTTTGATCAATTCTGAATGCCAATCTAATCAAGTAATTAAATTCACTAACTAAAGTAAATAAGTCGAGAAGAATATCAACATAAACATTAAATACAGCTTTGAACAAGTGTCACATATCAATGGGGCATTAACTGTCATGTCTTGTTTTGTAGAGCAAATTTCTTGTGAAACAGGAAGCATGTTTTTATCTTTGCTGCAGCAAGCAAACTGCACCAACATTGGGTATCACAACTTAACTCCTTAATGGAAGAATAGACCACAACTACAACATGTTTACTAAACGTATTGAAGATGAACTAATATACCTGTTTGTCATGTACAGTTAATTACAGTGAAAAACAAAGCTGAGAAAAACCTGTTCACCCTCTGCATAGAAGCTGGGAAACATTGCACTGATGAACTGGAGATGTTTTGATGCAATAGAAACATATTTCATACAAAAGACATGAGAATGGTGAAATACAAGATTCTCATGTAGTAATGAAGTTGTGTATTTACCTAACAATAATGTTAGGAATAATAATAATAACAAAAGTCCATGACACACATCCTAATTAACATGAATGGTAATTACTAGCATTGCTAAACAGTGAAAAGCGTGGGCTTGGTCAGGGGGCTTGCAGAACCCTGTTCCCTCCTTGGTTGCAACACCATATAAGGCAATGATCTTTACAAGAAAAGAAACCATAGCCTTTCATCTCTATACAGGAGATACATCATCTAACAATGAATGGGCTTTCATATAGTTTTCCTTATTAATTTGGAATTCATATTCATCATGATGTGTACGTTGTAACATCTACTCATTTTGGATAACGCTCACAGTCTGAAATCTATCAATGTATGTATTGTGTAATATTATTGAGCTGGTTTAGAAGTGATTAAGGAAATAGTTCAATGTATCATGTGTGGCAGTATAATTCTAAAATAAAACTTTCGCACCCTCTAACAAGTTACTTCTGCATTTTGCTATGCATGCATTTACATGTATTATAAATAGTGTATATGTTATCATATACAACATGCATATCATACACAGTATATATGGGGGTATCATAAAAATAAAAAATAAACATGTAAACCATAAAATTAGCTAAAATACGAAGATATCAATTAGTCACCAACCTCAAAGACAGATGACTTGGGTGAAAGGCTCCATAACAGCAATAGAACACACCAGATCACACTAGCCAAGCAACCCGAAGGCAAACAAAAATGGTCAAAACCAACAGAAAGCAGTGAAATAATCCAAGGTGTGTCTCTGGATCGCACAGGGGTCTGTGTTGTGTGAAGGTGTGGACCACCGGCCTCAGACACACCTCTCCCTTACCGATTAAACAAGAAGAGGATAAGGAGAAACAAAATAGCGCAATGGCTACTGGTTGAAACTGAAAAAGGAGAAGTGCAGTGAAGCAACTTCCTCTCCCAGTGAGTCACACAGCACTGCCACCATTGGCAGAAGAGCCTTGTCGCACAGAGCTTGCACCTGACCAATGAGGAATTAGGATGGGCCCTCTATGCAAATACCTTCAGGTGAGTTCGGCGGCAGCTGGTGATTGGCTGTGGAGCGTGACAGGGGGGAGGGGAGAGCAGAGAGCAGACACACCCAACCAGCAGGCTGACAGACGAGTTTCTCCCCTTTGGGGGTGGGGGGGTGGGGGGGGGGGGGGGGAGAGGCATAGAGTTGGACAGGTATGCACTCAGTTTAGACTTTGACCAGAGAATATGGAGCAATCAAGCCAGTGAATAATAGGATGAGAGTAGAGTTAGGTCATGGAAGAAACCAACAACAAAACAAAACCGTAGCTGTGTGTCATTACCAAGTGAATGACAGGTAAAGAGATGACTTCAGGGGGAAATACCTGTAGCAATAGGAACCCCTAAAGTAGGTGGCACAAGGAAAAGAAAGAAAGAAAGAAAGAAAGAAAGAAAGAAAGAAAGAAAGAAAGAAAGAAAGAAAGAAAGAGAATATATAAATATAGGCCAACAAAACAGCCTCACCTGACTGCACTTTGTCATATTGTACGCCCGCACCCCTCCTCCCCTTCAAGACGCAACCACATAATGCAGAGCTAGCTGATGATGTTTTCTTGTGGTCACCGATCACCGAAATGTTCCTTTTTAGGTGGAAAAAATAGATGTGACGGTCAGCTAGAATCATCTCAAAACCCCCCACCAAAACAACTCACAACCCCCTCTTGGTCAACATCTGCTCTAAATCTGAACTCATTTAGTTTTGATTCACAAGGTTGTAGCATTAAATCTGTTGAGTTAGCCCATTTGATGGGAAGTCAAACCACTAGGTCAGTCTTTTTCAAGCATATGTCTGCTCTTACACCAGTAATAAGCACCAGTTGTTAAGGAATGTTTGTTGGGGAGTCTAATTATTCAAATCAACTGGAACTGTGTGATTACTTAATATGCTGTGTTGGGAAATAATTTGGACGTTACTGCTCAAAAACAATCTCTTAATCTATTTAAGCATGTCTGTTTAAGTGAATCGACACATACACCATATGTCTACAAACATCTCACTTACTGTGTCATGACTCATGGGCTTACTGTATGTATAGTTTTCCAGTGTAAATATATTTTGATCTTGAGGAGAAAATGAATTGTTAACAAAACAAAGTATAAAATAAATTATTAAGAGAATTTAGACTGCTCATCTACATTTTAACCGGCAGCAGAATTATAGGGGAATGCCAAAAACTGTTGGTAGCAAAATACACCTTTTAGACCACTGCATCCAACCATTTCCTATGCACTTTAAGTTATCTAGTTTACACACACAAAGCAGTGTCCTTCATTTCACAGCAATCACATCATATAACATGCTGGTAGCACAATAAATACAATTACATTTTGTTAATGTGCCACACTACTAAGTTATAGTCAGTTATTCTGGAGAAAGCTTTTTGATTTGTTAACCCTTAAGAGGTCCTTAAATAATTTTTTCCCTTGTGACAAAGAAATGTCAGCTTCACAAAAACTGCTGTAAAAATATATATATTTCAGCCTTAAATATATGTACAGTATAACATATTAATTATATTTGGAGGGAGGGGGGTTGGTATATTTGTATTTAATTTTTATCATCATCATCATCATCATCATCATGGCCTGAGATGGGTCATTGACAGCAACATTGATTTTGATGCGTCATTATTTTTTCTAGTGTCAGATTATGTTAAAAGGGTTAAAACAAAAAAACTCGCACTCGAGGTCCTAATGACAAATAATGGCAGCTTCCCAAAAACTGCTGTAAGAATGTTCATATTTTTTCGAATTTAAAAGAGTTAATCTTTTAAAACCTGCCTGACATAGCAAATATTAATTCTATTTTGGGGATTTTAACCCTTTAAAGGTCAGTGTGTTTCTGAGGCCTCCTCTGTGTAAGCCTCAGAGTCCTCAGAGGAGGATGAGGAGCCATCCTCTCACTCGCTGCATGATTATTTCCAGAGCTTCCCTCTGTGTGCGGTAATGTCTTGCAGTCTGCAGAATGACTACTCACTACTGCTCATACTTATAACCATGGCTACAGTGCACCTGCATAAACAACCTGAACGAGAACCAAAACAAGGTCCAATTTTGTTTTGGTTATCGCTGCTCATCGTTTTTTATTATTGAATAAGTTTATAATGCAGTGTGACCTTCTAAGAGAGAATGCTTATTAAATTGTACACACACACACTTTTTTTTTACACAAACACACCATTATCAAACAACAATAGGGCACACACTTATCATTACAGATAAATGCAAAAAGTGTGACATTTTGCTGCATCATCCTCTGAATGTAGAAAAAGTAGCGTTATCTGGTGGACACCTATAAAAAAGTAATATTGATAGCTAGTAGTCCAAAATGAAATCTTAACATAAAGCAATGTATCAATTTACAATATATTAAGATAAATGTTTGATCAAAAACTGCCTTTTCAATGGGTTTGAAATGGAAATGTTTTGTCGTTAGGAACAAATGTGTCCGTTTTATTGTAGCTTAGCCAGTATAGGCTAATTTAATGAAATACGACAGCAATTTGAATTTTTTTGTAAAATAAATATACATCTTCATTCATGGCTCGAAAATAAAAAAATTGAATGGCATAAAATGTATTGTGGGTCTCTTAAGGGTAAATATTTGCACTCAATAAAAACAAAAACACCTCTCCATTCAATGCCATAGACTGCTCTCTCAGAAGCTGCCTTACACATTGGACACACATTACCAAGGCTGGGATAGCGTTGTGTGGTGCAGTCTGCACCACATTGTGTTTGTTATCATTTACAGAGCCAGGGCTGTGTAGAACCACCAGATTATTTTTTCAACACGTATTGTACACTCAGAGTAAGCTAGCGGACTGCGAGGAGATATTTGCTGAATTTGACCAACCGTCACTCTATTCCAACAAATATGCTAATGACAATACTGCAGTGATACTAACATTTAGAACATTTAAACATACTCAAATATTCATTAACAGACAATATTATCATAAGGCTTGTGTAAGCAGAATTTAACAACACTAATCAATTATAATAGCTTGGCCTTGTGCATGTGTGTTTGTGTGCGTGAATGAATACATTTGTATCACATGCAACATCTGGCAACCAGAGTATAATTATGTGCTCTATTATTCAATACTCTCTAAATCATCTACCGATTTGGTTCTAAGATAATCATTTGAAAGCTACCAATTTATGTATCATGAAATGTAGGCTAATTTATCTGGTTTAGAAGTGATTTGCGAACTGTCAATTTGTCATTTTTGGTGTATTCTCACTATAGCAAGTTGTATGTGTTCCAGGCATGTAGCCCTGTCAAGATAAACTATTTTTGTTAGCCGATAAATTGTCCCAGAAATAATTGCGATAAACGACATTATTGTCAGAATCATATAAACGATGTTGTTCCACTATTGTCATGTAACCTCAATTGTTTGTTATGATTCGTTAAACCAATTTCATTGCCAGACGAGAGCACAAAAGCAGCACAACGTGGCTAACTTTCTTATGTCAGCAACATGCATGCAAATTCAACTGGCAATATTATTGACGTCTGAAAAATTATTGCGGTTATGTCCATATTGCACGATAAGTCGATATAGTAATAATCATGACAGGCCTACAAGTATGGCATGAAATCTGCTAATTGTGGGCAAATCACTGTGTGATGAAAACAATGGTTTCTCTCAGTATCATTGTAGAATGCTAAAAGCATAGTGATTCCTTTTTTATTTGGTGAGATCCAGAAAACAGTGTTATGATAAAATGGCGTACTACTCTAAACAATCCTGTCAACAAATAATGTGTCAATCAACATTCATGTGTCTTGCTAAAGCTATTCCTGTCAACCAAAAAATACATGCCAGGAAAATCACTATAATGCCTTTTTAGAGATTAAATGTGTATTTTTTTAAACACATTTAATTTCAAATCAAAATACGTACCAGAACAGGTTTACACGCACACACACAAAATCCCAAAAGCAATATAATTAAAATATTGACGCTTCAAGACATGTTATTAAAGTAATATAACACCTATGTCACAGCAAGCACAAAAGCTTATCACACATTGCTACAGACAGTACTGCCTTCCTCCAAGAAAGAGATGAGCAGCAGTTCAAAAACATTTGACCATTGACCCTATAAAGAAGCTTATAGATGGCAAGATATATTTTTGCTACTAAAATGCATTTGCACAAAGAGACGAAAACTAAATATATAATACAGGCAATCCTGAACATATACAGTACGGACTTCACAGAAGGTATAAAAATATACACATCTGAATATAGAGAAAAAAACCCCGATATAGACTGAATTTAAACAAAAAAAAAAAAATATATATACATATATATATTTGGATTGCGATTCATTAACCCTCGCATGCAGGTTGCTTGCTCACGCTTTGAGAAGCATAGAGCTAAAGCAGAACAGCCTTGATATGATAGCAGAACATGACCATGTGACCCTGGTGAATAACGCAGAGACGCACCTTTCCTTTGCAGACTAAAAATACAGGCTTCTGCTAACGTTCATGTATTGACTGAACACAGCAGGGGCCAACCACAACAGCAACAAGCCACAGGGCCCCCTATTTTCTCCACCATGTTTGTAATAAAAAGCAGAACACAGCGATATGTCTGCCTTTAGAGGCTGGCAAAAGATGCAAGACTGGATGAAGGAATTTTCTGTGATCCCGAATAGAGACAATATGAAAGCAGCAATTTCATATATGCATTTCAGCAGTTAATAGGTTAAAGTATGCTCCGCATGCACAAAATGCATACTATATGCCAAATTATATTTCAGCTCATTGTAAAATTCTGCATGAAATTCATCATAGATACGTATGTTTAGATACTGTGTGTAGAAGAATAAGCTGTGCTTACAGCTTTCCTGATTGTCATGACCCTAGCTATTACGCCTAAACTATCTGAAAGAGTTTATCAGGGTATTTCCCAAGAATTTGGACAATCATCACAAAGTACATCAAATGTATAAAGTATCCAGATAATTTAGTAAACATATCTGTACCCTTCACTCAAAGGCATTCCAAGAGGAGCAGGACTGAAATAATCACAACCTTGAGATACCCATGCATTTAGAGGTATCTTAATCTGAGGCTCGTCAAGGATATAGGCTACATAGAAGTTTGCTATCCCCCATATATGGGCATCATGTCTGTGGAACACGTTTAGCCCAATCTAATGATGATCTAATCTAAATTATGTTGAAACAAACTATTTGAAAGGAGGGATAGTTAATGTACGTGTAAATGAATGTAGTGCTGTTTACTGTGTGTTCTATAAAGATGTTGTCTTGTCATGTCTTACCTACATCCATCCATCCATCCATCTTCTCCCGCTTATCCGGAGTCGGGTCACGGGGGCAGCAGCTTCAGCAAGGGACCCCAAACTTCCCTTTCCCGAGCAACATCAGCAATCTCTGACTGGGGGATCCCGAGATGTTCCTAGGCCAGTTTGGAGATATAATCTCTCCACCTGGTCCTGGGTCTTCCCCGAGGCCTACTCCCAGCTGGACGTGCCTGGAACACTTCCCAAGGGAGGCGCCCAGGAGGCATCCTTACTAGATGCCCGTACCACCT